>BQNB010007009.1:3412-23412 GCA_026074375.1 Tanacetum coccineum | reverse complement strand
TGATTTCATTTGCGTTGTTTGGTTGGTAGAGAAAGAAAAAGGTGGAGATTTGAATTCTTTGAAGAGTTGAATCCTTTGTAATTTGTGTGGAAACCGTTTCCATCATAATTGATGTGGAAACCATTTCTTACTTGTGAGAATTCATTTGAGCCCCAAAACAAACGAGATTTATTTACGTTTTATTTATTTATTATTTATTGTTATTATAAATATTAAAATTATTATTATTATTTATTTTATTATTATTATTATTTATTGTTATTATAATTTCTTTATTTGTTAATATTTATTATTATTTTATTATTATTATTATTACTATTATTATTTTACTGTTGATTATTATTAGTAATATTTTATTATTTGTTAATATTATTATTTATTATTGTTATTATTATTTTTATATTTTTTATAGTTTATTATTATTATTATTATTATTTATTATTTATTATTATTATTATTATTATTCTAGGGGTGGAAACGAGCCGAGCCGAGCTCGAGCTCGCTAAGGCTCGAGCTCGGCTCGTTTAAGTCTTATAAAGCTCGAGCTCGAGCTCGGCTCGGTTCGAGCCTTATTTTTTAAGCTCGAGCTCGGCTCGTGACATGTAATATGGGCTCGGGCTCGGCTCGAGCTCGGCTCGATTATACAATTTGAAAATGAAAAATTAAAATTTGGCTCAAACTTGGCTCGAGCTCGGCTCGTAATATATATATTTTGGGCTCGTTAATAAGCTTGTTATTGAGCTCGTTAATAAGCTCGCATATAATACCTATGCATAATATTTTAATACAAATTTCGTTTAGGCTCGTTTAGGCTCGCGAGCCCAATCGAGCTTTGTATGTAAAGCTCGGGCTCGAGCTCGATTAATAAATGAGCTGCAACTTAGGCTCGAGCTCGGGCTCGAGCTCGTTTAAGCTCGGCTCGTTCGAGCTTTTTACCGATCCGATCCCGAGCTTTTCACGAGCGGCTCGGCTCATTTCCACCCCTAATTATTATTATTATTATTATTTATTATTTATTATTATTAGAATTATATATTATTATTATTATTAGTATTATTTATTATAATAATAATATTTCTTATTATTATTATTTGTTTATTTATTTATTTTTCTATTTAAATCTTTTTTAAAAAGAAAAAAAAATTTGCATGATTATTTTTTTTTCAATTCTCTGACGCTACCAAATAGTGAAATTCAATAGACTTTCTCACTGGATTTCATTTCTAAGAAATCCAATTCTCTACTTCATTTAAATGGCTCATACTTGCAATATGCAAGAAGATGATATGCAGACTACTGCAATTTTTTTGCAACCTTTCCGGCTACCATGACATTAGTTGCTCTCACCAGTCCATAGGGGAGTGAGCGGCGACACTCGTATAAGTTGTCAAACTGTTATCAAAAAATATTATACTAATGTAACATGAATTAAGCAAAACAAGAGATCTTATTAAGACAAGCAGTATTGCATATTAGATTGTATATTCAACATCTTTTGAATTTATGAAAATTAAATGTAGAATCATGTAACATAATATACCTAGGGTGTGTTTGGATAAGCTATATTTATATAGTGTATCAATTTATTAAATATTATGCATACAATACCACATTAGAGTGTTTGGATGCAGCCACAAAGCTTATGATAATTACAAGTTTATTTAAAAGATCGTTTCATACACTATTTTGGACCAATAAATTCAGAGGGTCTGTTTTATTTCACAATGTAAAACCACACACACATGCACCAGCAAATGCCGTGATGGATATGTACTTTTGTGGTTGTGCTCTTTGGAATGAATCTTATTTCAATTTTGTGATTGTGCTCTTTGGAATGAATATTATTTCTATTTAAGGTATAATAATAATACAACTCTATAATGTTGTAAACACGTCCGTACATGTGTAAAATAGAGTACGGGTCAAAACAAGTATGATTAGCCCGCAAAAACTTTTATGCGCGTTGTTCATTGGCTATACATGTTTTTAGTACCATTTGTAAAAGAATATTGGGTAAAAGCCATTTATTACCAACCTACTTTCTCATTTGTACCGTAATGACTAACTTACTTTTTTTCGTACTTATTACACCTACGTACATTCAAATTTTGTTCGATATCACCAATATAACCATAAAATGACTATATTACCCTTGTCTTCTTTAACATATTTACAATCATAATTTTTTTAAATCTTAATTTTTTAAAAAGTACTTTAACAAATTTAAATTTTTTTACCAAAAGTTTTTTTTTTAAATTATAAAATATATTTTTAGTAAAAAATTTAAATTTTTTTTACAAAAATTTTTAAAAAAAAATTCTCACTTTTTAAAATCTTAATTTTTTAAAATTTTAATTTTTTTTCAAAAAAAAAAATAGATTTTTAATAAGTTAAGATAAAATAAAAAGTAAAAAAATTCGAAGTAAAAAGTAAAAAAGTTTTAACATTTTTTTTTCTCAACTTTTAAAAACAATAATTTTTTGTTAAATTAAAAATGTACGAAAAGAATTAAATTTATTTAAAAAAATTAAGATTTTATAAAGTACGAACTTTTAAAAAAGAATAATTACTTGTCAAAGTACGGAATTTTTAAAAAAGTAATTTTTCTAAAGTACGAAATTTAAAAAAAAATTATGATTTAAAAAAATTACTTAAAAAAAATTATTTTTTGTTAAAGTGTTTGTTAAAGTACTTTTTAAAAAATTAAGATTTTAAAAAATTATGATTGTAAATATGTTAAAGAAGAAAAGGGTAATATAGTCATTTTATGGTCATATTGGTGATATCGAACAAAATTTGAATGTACGTTGGTGTAATGAGTACGAAAAAAAGTAAGTTGGTCATTACGGTACAAATAAGAAAATAGATTGGTAATAAATGACATTTACCCAAGAATATTTCAATTACTTATTCTATCTTTTATCTTTTGATTTTTAAGAACTTCCCGCGTGTTAGAAGTGCATAATGTGTGAAAAAGTACCCAGAACACATCTCAATATATGTGAAACATATATATAGTACATGACAAAACATGTGTTTGCTTGGGCACAAATTAGAACATCGTGTTTAAAAGGATTATCAAATGTGGGATGACAATGTAATGAAACGGTACACATTACAAGATTTTCAACGTTTCCCGACAAACAAATTTGTCACTAAAAATCTACTTTGGTTGTCGCAAACAAAATTAATATTAACAATCTTAGAAAAGACCTCGTGCGTGCACGGGGATTATAACTAGTTTAGAAATCAACGAACTAAGTTATTAACCATTCTATATCGTTGGAAACACCGACTTAGAGGGTGTTTAGGATTTCTTATTTAAAACAAACTAACTATTTTAAAAACGCAGATATTAGCTGCGACAAAACGTGAAATTTAGTATTTGAATTTGATTTTGTCGTATGATAACAAAATAATCAAATAATCAATTTTTTGAATTTTTGACAAATTAAATAATTTAATATCTTAAAAGGTAAAATTGAAAAAACAAACACTCAAAGTTTTCATTAAATTATTTTATTTAACTTATATGATTTATCAGAATATAATAAAT
The DNA here is from genome assembly GCA_026074375.1 of Tanacetum coccineum. Taxonomy (NCBI): domain Eukaryota; kingdom Viridiplantae; phylum Streptophyta; class Magnoliopsida; order Asterales; family Asteraceae; genus Tanacetum; species Tanacetum coccineum. The sequence goes on along the minus strand of BQNB010007009.1, from coordinate 19,856 downwards.
AACTTACGCTTATTCTTCAGCTTGAATAAATTGACTATTTTTTTTTTAATTTTCGATCAACAATTAAAGTTGGCGAGTTTTGTATGATTTTGGTCGAATATACGAATTAGCCGTATACGAGTTTTGTATGATTTTAAAGGTATCAAAACGCAAGTAATTGATTATTAGATCGTGGTTGCCAAACAATATGAACAGATCGTGGTTGATTTTTAGTGTTGTCGGTATACCAAAATTATTGAAAGTTACCCCGCATGTCAGAAAGAAAAAGAGAAAATAAACTGTAACGATGTTAATAAATTATACGATGGTAATCTGCAGCAAAATTGTCGAAACGTATATACAACGAAAATGTAAAAATTAATAAAAAGTAAGGACAACTCTAGAATGTGATACTAAATTTCACAACCAACTCAACCACCACAACCGCCACCACAGCCGCCGCCACCACCACCACAGCCGCAACCACCGCCACAACCACCACCAACATTCGATATCATGTCACCAATCAATAAACCACCGAGGGCTCCTCCTAGCAAACCGGCTCCTAAACCAGCACCTCCGAAACGGCTCCTTTGAGGAAGGGGAGTTGGCGCATATACTGGTTGTGGTGTAGGATATCCAGCGTAACCCTGAGGTGGTAGAGGAGCACCACCGTATACCGGTTGTTGCTGGTATGGGTTCGCGTATCCAGCTTTCGATTGAGCCGGATACGCGGAACTCGATCCATCAACAAACCCAGGTGGGTAAGCTGGGTAAGCCGTAACTGGCTCTATAAACTGATCTTATGGTGTTAGATCTGGCCCTCCTGTGTCTGTGTTTAGAAGTTTTGTTTTTGTTATGATTCTAGTTTTTTTTGTTTTCTTGTTATTTTCGTTTGTTTTTTTTATGTTGTGTTTTTATGTGTTTGTTTGTTTTTGGTTTGTTTGAAGTTTTGGTTGTTTTTTTTGTTATTTCCTGGTGTTATTTGTTTGTTTGGGTTTTTGTTAGTGCCTTCTGTTTACTATTTTGTTGTTAGAATTTTATGTTTTTGAGTGTTGTTTTTCTCAGGATTTGTGTGTTTTTATTTGTTTCTAATGTTGTTAGAAACTTTTTGTTTTGTGTTAGATATTCCGTTTTTTGTTTTTAGATGTTAGATTTAGGATATGTTATGTTTGGGTTTGTTTTGTTTTTGCTCTTGTTTGATAAGAAGATCTCTGAAAAGGCGCTGATATTTGATAATTTAGTTTCTAGTTCTTTTTATTGGTGTAAATTCAGATGTAAAGCGTCGTTCAAGTGGGACGATTGGCTTAAGAACCCTTATATTGTTCTTGTTTGATCTAGCTCCTTGCTAGTGTTTTAATAAATCACCGTTAAAAAAAAGGTCATTTATTACCAACCTACTTTCTCATTTGTATCGTAATGACTAACTTACTTTTTTTTCGTACTCATTACACTTACATACATTCAAATTTTGTTCGATATCACCAATATGACCATAAAATGACTATATTACCCTTGTCTTCTTCAACATATTTACAATCATAATTTTTTTAAATTTTAATTTTTTTAAAAGTACTTCAACAAATTTAAATTTTTTGTTTTTTTTTAAATTATAAAATATTTTTTTACGTCAATTTTAGTAAAAAATTAAATTTTTTTTACAAAAATTTTTAAAAAAAATTCGCACTTTTAAAATCTTAATTTTTCTTAAAAATTTTAAATTTTTTCGTACTTTTAAAAAAAAGTAATTTTTCTAAGGTACAAAATTTTTTAAAAAATTATGATTTAAAAAAATTACTTAAAAAAATTATTTTTTGTTAAAGTACTTTTTAAAAAATTAAGATTTTAAAAAATTATGATTGTAAATATGTTAAAGAAGACAAGGTAATATAGTCATTTTATGGTCATATTGGTGATATCGAACAAAATTTGAATGTACGTTGGTGTAATGAGTACAAAAAAAGTAAGTTGGTCATTACGGTACAAATGAAAAAACAGGTTGGTAATAAATGACATTTACCCAAGAATATTTCGATTACTTATTCTATCTTTTATCTTTTGATTTTTAAGAACTTCCCGCGTGTTAGAATTGCATAATGTGTGAAAAAGTACCCAAAACACATCTCAATATATGTGAAACATATATAGTACATGACAAAACATGTGTTTGCTTGGGCACAAATTAGAACATCGTGTTTAAAAGGATTATCAAATGTGGGATGACAATGTAATGAAACGGTACACATTACAAGATTTTCAACATTTCCCGACAAACAAATTTGTCACTAAAAATCTACTTTGGTTGTCGCAAACAAAATTAATATTAACATTCTTAGAAAAGACCTCGTGCGTGCACGGGGATTATAACTAGTTTAGAAATCAACGAATTAAGTTATTAACCATTCTATATCGTTGGAAACACCGACTTAGAGGGTGTTTAGGATTTCTTATTTAAAAGAAACTAACTATTTTAAAAACACAGATATTAGCTGCGACAAAACGTGAAATTTAGTATTTGAATTTGATTTTGTCGTATGATAACAAAATAATCAGATAATCAATTTTTTGAATTTTTGACAAATTAAATAATTTAATATCTTAAAAGGTAAAATTGAAAAAACAAACACTCAAAGTTTTCATTAAATTATTTTATTTAACTTATATGATTATATGATTTATCAGAATATAATAAATAACTTACGCTTATTCTTCAGCTTGAATAAATTGACTATTTTTTTTTTAATTTTCGATCAACAATTAAAGTTGGCGAGTTTTGTATGATCTTGGTTGCCAAACAATATGGAACAGATCGTGGTTGATTTTTAGTGTTGTCGGTATACCAAAATTATTGAAAGTTACCCCGCATGTCAGAAAGAAAAAGAGAAAATAAACTGTAACGATGTTAATTATACGATGGTAATCTGCAGCAAAATTGTCGAAACGCATATACAACGAAAACGGAAAAATTAATAAAAAGTAAGGACAACTCTAGAATGTGATACTAAATTTCACAACCAACTCAACCACCACAACCGCCACCACAGCCGCCGCCACCACAACCACCACCACCACAGCCGCCACCACCGCCACAACCACCACCAACGTTCGATATCATGTCACCAATCAATAAACCACCGAGGGCTCCTCCTAGCAAACCGGCTCCTAAACCAGCACCTCCGAAACGGCTCCTTTGAGGAAGGGGAGTTGGCGCATATACTGGTTGTGGTGTAGGATATCCAGCGTAACCCTGAGGTGGTAGAGGAGCACCACCGTATACCGGTTGTTGCTGGTATGGGTTCGCGTATCCAGCTTTCGATTGAGCCGGATACGCGGAACTCGATCCAACAAACAAACCCAGGGTTGGTTAAGCTGGGTAATCCAGCAACTGGCTCTATAAACTTTTCCCCAAACTTATACGAAAAACTAACATAGCCTCTCGATTTTCCTGACTTTCCTCTAACTTGATAGCTAGTTTCTTGCATGGTTTTACCATCATCTTTAATACCTTCCATTAGCTCTTTGATTGGCACCTCGACTTGACCTATTGTTCTGTCGCCAAATATCCCGACCGCCTTAATCTTGATAACTAGATTAAAGCGGTTTTGTTGCCCTAGGGCTTCATCTACCGTTAACCTCATGGGATAATTCCATGTGTGTTCAGAACCTCCGTGCTTGTCGACGGGGGTTCGGAGCTTGCTATGGGTTTCCGAGATTGAAACAACCGCGTATACATCCGATTTTCCAAAGATGCTTTTATTTTTTAGACCCGTTGCGCTCCTGAGCGTGAGGTCTAGGGTTCTGCACTCCATGATAATACTTGAAAGCTTGATGAAAACGATAATGTATGATGTATTGATATTGTTGTTTTGAAGTTTTGATTGTGTGATATGCACTGATATGGATGTTTATATAGAAAGACTTCTACCCCGTAACTAAGTTAACCGACTCAAACGGATATGAATGAATAATATAAAAGTGATATGGTCAAGGAAGCAGCCACGAAAATGATGACATGGTGTATCTTAAAATAGTAGACCAGAATAACGAATTCCCGAAAACCAGTAAGATAAAAACAATACGATATATGTATGAACAAAGTTGTTGCAACTATAGGTCTATAAGATATATAGACTTTTTTACGAACTAATTGCTTATAAGTCTATAAATAGAGTTTTATTTTACCAATTAATTGCTTCTAAGGAAAAAAATTGATCGTATGGCACATTTATAAATATTGCTTATTCTATTGGCATTTTGCTCCGCCTTTTAATAACATAACTTAGTTTTTAACCTCTCATAAATTAAAACAACTAGGTTTTGATGCCCGCGTTTTGCCGCGGTGCGGATAGTATAAAACGTTTATAATCTGAAAATTAAAGCTCTTTGAAAAGGAGATGACACAACAGTAAAACCAAACACCCCCTGCTGGAGGCAGCAATATCCAAACATCCTGTGCAGCAGACGAAAGTCCAACATGTACATTAGAGTGGGTGCAATGTTCAATAATCGTGTAAACTTATAAAAAAATGTACAAATTTTTATCGAATTCCATATAACAAATAAACTTACGATACAACTTTTTATGCCAATAGCCTTGTACATGGCCATCTAAAGATGTTGCAGTAACAATCAGTAGCTGTGGCATTTTTCTAACTGTTGCTTGGTAAACGTCTGCTTCCAATATGCGATTTTGCTGGCCATCCTTAAGGTGGCAACAATTGTTTGTGACATTTTTCTGGAGAAAAAGAGTGGGACATCAGGTTAGCATGTAAAAGTAATAGTGGGATTTATGAAAATGTGGGTAGAGGATTGCATCGTTGACAACTATAGTAGGACTCGAGTTCTATAAAATATGGCAAGTGACGTAAGCATTCTGCTAATCACTTAGGCAACTAATTTGCAATTTACGGTGCTAAAATCTTTGTGCATCAAAGCTATTTTAGAGCATCTAGTGTAAATCGTGTGACAATGTATTCTAAAACATGCTACTATAACTTGAGGTTTTTTGCAGGGAAACTACATGACTGGGAGTCGTTTGCTGAATAACTACATACGTTGTCATGTGCGTATGCGCTGTTAATAAAGTCTGCTGAAAAAATTGGTTCTCACCTGCGTCGGTGCAATGACTTTGATTCCTAGATCCACTGACGGTAAGCGGTTTCGATGGGCTGACTCCTAGAGAGGGGCACTGATTATCTAGTCATTTGTTTTGACAAAATGGCGACTTCCTGATAGGTTTTATACTTCCATATACCATCAAACCTGCATAAACAACAGAAAGTCTGAACTTTAGTTACTAAAGATTCCAAAGTAGATCCCAATACTAAATACATCAATTTACTGGGCACATTATGGTCCAAAATATATGCTACCCAAATGGGCCAATATGCCAAACCCTTTCGAGTTGGACCAGGGTTACCATGTTATGTTTCCAATATTTTCTTTGTCTTCATAGTTTTAGCTAGACGTAGGGGTATCAATTTTTTTAAGCGAGTGCGATGCCAATTAACTGATATCTAAAAGGCAAAAGGCATTGTGAAATTATATAGTCAAAGCGTCCTTTAAACTAAGCGACTAACAATTCGGTTCAAAAATCCTAATGTTATATGAGCAAATTCCTACGCAGGCATAACGATTAAGCAGAACCTAGCAGCAAAGCAACGAACATAGGGAACGCACTCGGATAACACGTGTATTAACATAATCAATCAACAATCCGGGTCACAAATGCGACTCTCATATAACCAAATTTCAAAGGGCACATGATAATCAAGCGTCATTGACATATTCATTAACACAGTATGTAAATCTAGTGGCATGCACATAAGTTGTTTAAGATAACATATATAAGCATTGAATGTAAAGTCGACATCCGACCGGATCTTACTTGTTTTCTTTTTTTTTCCGGCAAGACACAAAAGAGTAGAAACCGACCACAGTAGAAACCCACCACATCATTGAATGTAAAGACTGATAGCACTCTTTGGTTCAACTCATTCTTTTGAACAATGAAGGGGGTCAAACCTTTGGTTTCCTTGTGCACTCATGAATTTATTTCGTCAACTGCTTCATCACGTTGCACGCATAAACCTAATTTTATTGATACCACTAAATTTAAATTGTATAAATTGAAAGAGAGAAAAGACTAATAGTTATATACCGTATAAACTTACCTTGTTTCTTTAGTCCACATGAATGGCTTCGGTTTTGCAAACAGATTCCACTTTTTTTGTCTATCAAAACACCATTTGCTAAACTGCATTCAAGACCGGTTTTTTTTGTTTGAAAAGTTTGGAACTTGGGGCTTAGCAAGAAATATGTTGGCTTGAGTTTCTTAAAAAGCTAGTGGTTTCTTCATCAATTTTTTTTGAAAAGTTTGGAACTTGGGGCTTAGCAAGAAATTTGTTGGCTTGAGTTTCTCAAAAGCTAGTGGTTTCTTCATCAACAAACATGAAAAAGCACACATTTTGCTTTGCGGATAATATCTAATTTGCATCACATTAGTATTCTTTAAAAAAAGGCTTGCCTAAGCACCTCTTAAATGCTTTTCGACTCAAATTGCTCCATTTTATCATCAAAAAACATTTAACTACAAAGTCTGGAGTCATACCTTATGTGGTTGAATACCATTAACCGAAGGTGGTAAAATACCAAACGCCTTCTTGGACTTGGTTCTGGCAAGTAGTCCTTTTATACTTGCACAAAACAAACAACGTCTCAAACTTCATCATAAAAAAAATCCATTTTAAATTCAAGTAAAAGCCGTGGATGGCAAGTAGGACCGGAAAGAAAGCATATGCAAAAGCAATATTTCCAATGGTAGAAAAAGCGCTCCATATTTTCTCGGCACTTGGCATGCCTAAATTAATCAAGGGAATTGTTTGCGGGTCGCAACCTGACCCATATAAACAGTTATCATTCTCACCCGAACCTATTTACCCGACCTACTTGACCTGCCCATTTTGTCATATATTAGTAACTGAGTTTATAAACTTTGTATATGTATTTCTTTTTATAAAAATTAATCGTTGAATTAAAGAATGCTGACTACATTGTGTGATGAAATGGTGTTCTACTTTAATACTACGTACTTGATAAATATCACAAAAAACCATATGCCTTGCCTGCTCTATATATAACTTATGTTGAGTTGCTTAATCATCGTAGTCGACTTTCGCCATCTTGATAAAGTTGGTTATTTTTTTAACTTCTGTAACTATGTTGTCATTAGACCTAATAGTTAGGGGTGTTAGATGGTTATAATATATATTATTCAAAATCGAATTAGTGTATTAGCATGCTTGCTTAGTCAATATATATGACAAATTTAAAACTATGATCTACACATAAAGTAAAAAATGTTAATAATCAAATCAAGCATGATACCCGTAACCATAGATAGGGCTATTCGGCGTTGCACATAGATCTAACAGCAACAGCAATCTAAGCTTCAAAACTATTTGAACATTTTCATGTAACACATTTGAGCCTAAGGTATTATCTCTAACTAATCAATATCTTATTTCCTCTATTGTTCTTTATGGAAATAATTTTCTTACTCTTAGGGTTCTCGTTATTAATTTGTTGTCATATTCAATCCATTTGGATTAGTTCCATAGAGGCATCCTAAAACTATTAGTTGTGGTCTGATACGTGCAACTCACAAAAAACGTGCAGTCCCATTTTGTCACTCTTAATGGAAAAATAAATATGCTAGGAGTATCTCGAAAACTGACCATTGTTTCCTTCTTACAACTTTCAAAATGTATCTTAGCCCGACATCAAAGACCACACACTGTAATGCCTTCCAATTCAGTACCATGGCTAGAACAGCTTCAAAACCAATTCATATATTAAAAGTAAGTCATGTTCTAAGTACACGCACTAAGAGGGTGTTTGGGATTGCTTATTATTTCTGTTAATAAACAGAATAAGATAAGTAGCTTAAAAAAGAACTTCAAAAATAGTGTTTCCATCTGCCTATTACATACTTATTTTAAAGGGTTTTCAGGTTAGATACGGGGTAAAAACTCACTTTTCTAGGGCGTTTGTCTAATCTTATCTAACGCGTTAATCTGTTACAGTGGCACGTATTAACTATTAATCGTGTCATTCCAAGAACTACTGCTGCAATTACTCACTCCTAGTGTTGTCCACAAATAGCGTTATAGTCGTCATTCCAACCTAGTTAGAGTTATGGGCGTTTGTCTAATCTCATCTAACATCTAAATGTGTGCGAGTGACAAAACTCCTCGTTCCAATGTCCTAAATTCCATGCATAAATTTATAATCAATTCCCTAATGTCGTCTATCTATAAACAAATGTGACAAACATTCGTAAACGGTAAAAAACTTTTCACTTGTTTTTTTTATTTCACTCTTACTGCATTTCACATTTCCATTGTTCTACTTCTAATCCATATTATACTCACCTTAATTTCAGCTTAAAAACGTTTATTATCACAATCATGCAACACCAATAGAATAAACAGTGTGCCTATATAAAATCAACATTCCTACCCTTAACCATATTGAGCATGCACGCCTACACACACACACAATTTACCCTTTTATACAAAAACTACGCCTCTATCCTTGTTTTTTTTTGAAACGGAGGATTTATTGAAAATAAAAGGACGAACAAGAAGCTATAAATTTCAAAGTAAACAGATGCGGATTTTTAAGCCAAATCTACCACCTAAAAGACTTTTTAAATCTATGATACCACCAAATGAAGACGTCGGGTGTCTACCTCCTCAAATATTAAGCGCCTTCGAAGGGACAAACCGAACCAAAAATGCTCTTGTTACGGAAATTCCAAATGTACCACCATAAGACATAACAAACGCCTTCGAACAACTCTTTATGTTTAGAATGAAGATGGATACTCAACAACCATTCTAACCATTCATCATAAGAGGAAACCATCACGACATCAATCTCCCACCAAAGCAAAACCTTGCGAAATATCTCTCTAGATATAGGGCAAGTATAGAAAATATGGCTAGATGATTCCACATTCTTTTAGCATAAAGGACATGAATCGACTCAATATCCATCCCTCTTTAGGAGATGTTAACCGAGTCGGTATGTTGTCCAACTTACTTTCCAAGCGTGAATATTGACTTTAATAGGCACGGCTTTTATCCAACGGGTTTTGGAAGAGACCACTGGTAATGAGTTTGCGTCAAGGAGATTCCTAACCGAAGCGACTGTAAACTCACCACAACCTTCTAAAGACCATCTCCATCTATCCTTCGAATCGAAGAGAGTAATTCCCTCCATAACTGAAACGAGCTGAATATATTGAAGCTCTTCAGCTCTAGCTCTTGGAGCTCTACGAAACGAACACAGAAGTCTCATGAGATAACTTCAACGACCACTGAAATATTTTTTGAGTCTCCAATGCATACATTCTGGGAAAGTCAGATTGGAAAGTGTTGTCGCCCCTCCATTTGTCCTCCCAGAACCGAATGTCTACCCCGTTGCCTATCTTTCTGTGAATGAATCCCATCAAATCAGTCCCCTGCCTCTGAATATGTTGAACCTCCTTGACGATATCCAACCATAAGGACGGATGGTGGCTTCGAACATGTTTACCAATCTTTTCGTCTTCTCCATGTATCCCTTTAATAATTTTGGTCCATAAAGCTGATTGTTGTGTGCAGAAACGCCAAACCCATTTGAATAAAAGAGCTCTATTAAGAGCGTAGAAACTCGAAACTCCAAAGGACCTACTTTTTTCTTTAGTAAGCCAAAACTTTTATTTCCAGTTAAACCATATTTGGATTTTCTTTCGTTATGCTCGAATACCATTAAAGAACTGGACATATAATGGATTCCATATTGAGAGACTTCGACTGGAGGAACTTTGGAATAAGGACTATGAGTATATTGGCAACGAACTAGGACGATTTCAGAAGAGCTATGCCTTCCACGATAGATAAGGTCTTCAACTTCCATTTAGATAAACGAGTTAAAATATTATTGACAATCTCGCTCCACGATTGAATCCGAGACATAAGGCAGCCAACTTTGGAACCTAAATACGAGAAAGGCACTTGAAGAATTGCACATCTAATTTTCTTTGCTGCCTGATCCACCTTGTCGCTAGAAACTGAAATCCCCATGAGTTTACTTTTGAGCATGTTTATCCCTAAACCCAAAGCGTGATAAAAACACGTTCAACACCCCAGAAGAATAATTTCAATATTGCTTCTCTCCATTGACCCATGAAAACCACCGTCAGACGATATAAAAGATGAGAAACTTGAAGAGAAGAACCAACCTGAATACCTTTAAATAAGCCTGCGTCCACCACTCTTTGCATCGAGATATGTAGACTCTCCATGATCAAAAGAAACAAGAACGGCGAGAGAGGATCACCTTGCTTTAGGCCTCTATGGAACTGAAATTCCTTAGTAGGACTACCATTCACAATAACCGAACCTTTGGAAGAGAGTAAGCAATTTTGGATCCAACCACACCACTTCTCACCAAATCCGAACCTTTTTAAAACATCATCCGAGTAATCCCAACGGACCGAATCATATGCCTTTTCGAAGTCTTACCTTATATTTCATCGTATGCTTCTTTTTCTTCTTACACATTGAAATAACATCATTTTAAATGAATGGACTCTAGAATCTGCCGTTTTCGCCACAAAAGTGATTGAACATCGGATACCATGTCTTCAAAACACCACCCAAACGGTTTGCCAAAATCTGGACATAATCTTGTATAAACTACATTTAATAGTGACTAGCGTCTGAAATCTATCCATCATTTTAGCCTTTGAGTCTTTGGTTTAGAGTGTACGATGACGTATGCTACATTTAGGAAATTGCCCTTGATTGAAGAAGTATAACACCGACCTATACCCGTCATTTTCCAGAAAGTCCATATCGACGATAGAAGCCAAATGTAAAACATCTGGTCCAGGGATTTATCAACCCACAATCCCATCAGGCTTTCTCGATCTCCTCTCGAGTAAACATCAATTTCAAACCTTTGTTGTTCGAGGCTCAATTTTTGGAAGTCCAAATCGATCTGAAGTCGATTATCAGGAGGCTTATAAAACGACTAGCAAAAATAAGAGAGAAACTCATCTTATACTAGATTAGGAGTTCGATACTTCTAGCCTTCACCAAGAGTACCACGAATTGCAAGTTGGTTTCGTTTTTTATTAGAACCCCGTGATAATACTTTGAATTTTGTTCTTCTATCGCCCAATTGATCTTCGCTTTTTGAGCCAACTCCATGTGTCTAATTTGACAAGTCCTGAATTGATTTAAGGGATCTCCATGCGTTTAGGAATAAGAGTAAGCTGCCTTTCCCCCTTGTCCGTAGCATATCAATTTTGGACAGCTCTTCTAGTAAGCATTGCCTTATGACTTTATTGAGTTTTCTTTGTTGGCTTTAACCATTTACGAAAATCTTCTCTTTGAGATACTTTCATTTTTTCATTAAACATTGATATGACATTCGAAACAGTCACCTGGAGCTTCATTCCATGTTTGTTTAACAAAAAGTATCGAAACCCTTCCTATTCAAACCAATATGGAAAAAAACGGGATAGGAGAAGGTCCATAATCAATATGGGACTCACGCATTAAAAATAGGCCCTATGTAGCGATATGTAACGTCCAAAGTATTAGATGAAATGTTAGGACATGATTTAGTAAACCTTCTGAAATAAGGAAGCGTCGAGGTTAGACTCATCTTCGATCCTTGATTATGACACCACTGTGAATTTGCAACCGATTTAGAGGGACCTCCTCCAATCATCGGATGAATAAACAAGTTGAAAGCATCAGCACCATGAGCATTAAAAATAGACCGTTTCTTTCACTTGTGTACGCACTTCATTAAAATCACCTATTATGATTACATCGCCATTCCAGCTTTTGAGAACTAGAATCAAGTAGTCCCATAGCATCTTCTTTTCACGTAACTCTTGAGGAGCATATACAGAAATAATGATTAACTTCTTACCATTAGGCGCCCATTCCCCTTGAATAATCACAAAGTAATCTGAGATCGTTGAGTTGAGCTTACGAAACAATCTAGGATCCCAAATACAAAGAATACCTCCCGAATTTCCAACGGACGGACTATGAACAAATTCGAATCCAAAGTTACCCCAACATAGTTTGATATTGAAAAGCTCAATATCCTCCATTTTAGTTTCTTGTAAGGACACAAAATTCACCTTGTGTTTTTCACATAACTCCCGGACCCAATCTTTTTTAGCCTTTTGGGCAAGGCCTTGAATGTTCAAAGACAAAAAATTCATCGATTACCATCATTCGCTCCTTGAGAATTAATGATGTCGCCAATGTTGGTTATGCATCCCTCCATATTGTAACCCATTTTTGACCCACTTTTATTTAATTCCTCCATGAGTGAAGATTGATCCTCCTAGACGTGGTATGTACATTTTTTAAAGTGATCCGAGCTGTAGATCTTTCCGTATCATTCTTTTAGTGTTAAGAGGTGAGTTATTTCTTCGTTAATATTCCCTTTCTGATCACGTCTTGAACCTTATGACCAGAGTTATCGCTTTCCATATCCAACACTTTTGAAGCATTTTTTTGAGCATCCACATCAGTTTCTGGAGTAAAGCCCGGGGGGTATTTCAAGGTATCATCAGAATTGGGAATGTCACAGTAGGCACTCTTTTTCTTATCAAGTAAATCATAGATATTGAAAGGGTCTTCCGATCGAGTTTCCTTCTGTACACTATTACAACCTTATTTTTTTTTTTTTTATTTACCTCCATTGATGCTTGCTCTTTCTCAAAGATGTCGACCACCTCTTCAAGATCACTTTCTCCTTCCACATTTGGAGTAATACGCAATCCTCTATTTTCATCAAATGAACCTTCGTTACTCAGCTCGTCATTTGACTTACTATCTTGATCAATGTCTTCTTCAAAATCAGGCATCCAACCAGAAACTTCTTTAGCCCGTATCCAAAATGTTTTACCTTGGATAATGACTTTAAACGATTCATAAATGTTCTCAACTAAAGTCGTTTTGATACAAACTCTTTTACTATGAAGGTAACCATCTTCCTGTTCATCAAAATCTAGCAATTCCCCCCACTTAGAAGTAATACGAGAGAAGGTGTTTTTGGACCATACTTTAAGTGGTATACCCTCGATATCAATCCACGTAACTCTTTCATCAACAAAGAAAGAATTGGATGCTTGAAGTAACTGAGCAAACCATGAACCAATGCCCACCTTTGACCTAAACGTCTCTTTTGCACCTTCTGAAGTGAATACAATCATCACCCAAAAACCTCCCATATATTTGAGTTTGACATTAACAAAACCTTCATTAGCTAACACCACGTTCAAATTTGTTAAAGAAGTGAAGTCCTTGACTTTACCCAACAAAGCTAAAGAATAATCCGTCTTATTAGCATACGTTTCATCAAGCACAATCGCCGGTGAATCCTCCTTCTTATGAAACTGATGAGGTCCAGCATTAACGACATGTGCATAAGATTTAGAGTTCACATTCTCCCCACTCTCCTTATAAAAATCCTTAGGAGCACTTTGATCACCCTTATTATGTGACGATTGCGAGTTATTTTTATTCAACGGAGGTCTTTGAAATCTCGCAATATTAGCATGAAGTTTAAAACGCCCAACCCAAATAGTACAAAGATTGTTAACCAAACGATCAACATCAAAGATCTTAATAAAACGAACAAAGCCAAACCTTTTACTAGCTTTGGACCTCCTATCAGGAATAAAAGCATCAACCACAGTTCCATATTGTTTACATACCATCCATAGCTCCTTAGCATAAAACTTATTCGGAAAATTCGTGACAAAAATAGATGAAGAAAGTTTAGCTAACTCATCTTCCTTTGATCGATACATCCCCATAGCAGATCAGAACAAACAACGGAGTTATAAAAGCAAATCTCGAACAGAAAGATTAGGATTTTAAAAATAGGGTTTAGGGCTTGGGAAATCAATTAGGGTTTGGGAAGGTGAAAAAATTGAAAAACGATTGATTTAGAACAACAACCTTAAACAAATCATGATCCAAATTGAAAAACGATTGATTTAGATCCAAAAAGATGAAAAATTGAGATCGCCTCAACCTTGTTTATATCAGATACAATTCAAAGTCATTTGACCAACATCCATAATATCTTTATCAAGGTATTTGTTTAAGCTTATTTAGCGTATGGGCTTATTGAGCTTTTGAAAAGCTAATAAGCTTACAATTTTGGGCTTATGAGCTTATCTCGATTATAGTTTATCAAAGTTCATAAGCTCAAACTGATAAGCTCATAAGCCTAAAATTGTGAGCTTATTAGCTTTTCAAAAGTTTAATAAGCTCATAAGTTGGCCAAATAAGCTTAAACAAACACCCCTTATGTAGATTGAATATCAACTACCACATTAACAGGTCCTATTATGCACGTAAAAAGAAATAAGCTAACTGCTAATGAGTTCTTGAGCAAGACCAAATGAAAACAGAAGTTATTACCTACCGTTTTCAATAAAAAGGATAAAATCCTTCCACTTTAACCATTAACCTTCTTCTTACCCCTCCCCCACTTCCACCACCGCAGCCGCAACCACATCCAAAATCAAATCATAAAAATTACAAAAAAAAACACAATTAACAATTAAAACATATCATACAGTTAAAAAATATATTAGAAAACCTGAGAATAAGATAAAACTTATATGAATCTTTTAGAAAGCTTGTGATTATAATTAAATGAAGATCGCATGTACACAAACCTGAAGACTCTTTCCTTTTTCTAGGGTTTCAAGCGAGCGCGACACAGAGAGATGATTTCAGGGGGTAGATGGATCTGTGCGTGTGTTTTTTATGGTTTCGTTAACAAACTTACAATGACTGCTGAGCACCAATTTGATTTAGGTTTTGATCCGTGATTTTGTGTGTGTATTTTTATGTGAGGAGAAGAAAATAGGGGTCGGTAATGGTTTGATAAGGAAGAGATAGAAAGAGACATGTGTACTCGTGTAGACACATGTGTATAGCCACAAAACATAAATAATCGGGTCAGTTTGTCGGCGGGTTTCTAGCGGGTTGACCGAACGTCTGACGGGTTTTCTGGTGGCTCACCGGCGGGTTGACACGGGCATTAAAGGAGAGCATTTAATGAAGTGTGCTGCCTTTTAATAAAATTTAAAATTAACAATGTGTGACAAATGAAAAGAAAAAGAACCACATGTAAGACAATGAAACCCATAGGTATAATCTTATTAATGACCATTATTTATAATGGTAAAACCTTAATACCCAAAACCCACAAACCAGGCTTGGATCTAATTATCCACTAATACTCCCCCGCAGTCCAAGCGGTGAAATCGCGAAAGCTCGGACTGGAGTAGTAAACTAGAAAATAAGAAATAAAACAAAACAAAACATTAACGTAATAAAGGCTCGTGACCAAAGCACGAACAACAACAAAAGATTGTGTGGATTTGTGGCCTTAGAATAAATCACCAACACAAATCACGATTGTGTGGATTTGTGACCTTAGCATAAATCACCAACACAAATCACGATTGCGTGGATTTGTGACCTTAGCACAAATCACCAACACAAATAACAATCGTACGGATTTGTGACCTTAGAATAAATCACCAACACAAATAACAATCGTGTGGATTTATGATCTTAGCACAAATCAATAAAAAAAACAAACAACTATAACTTTTTTTCAACAATAAAACAAAAACATAAACATTAACCCTCAATAAAGATTCTTAATCAATACCCAATCATACATCTAAAGACTGGAGATCATCAACCGACCCATCATCTTATTCCACCAATCAATAATTGCCAACACAAACTATAAACCAAAGCAACATGTCAATCACATTGCAATCCAATACGAATAATTTTTTTCTTTTCTTTTTCTTCATGCTTGAACGAGATGATTAAAAGAAGACGGTAGAAACCAGTTTGTTTGGAGCAGAAGATACGTGATTAGGGTTTAGGATCTTAATTGCTGATACCATGTTGGTATAATTTTATTAATGACCATTATTTATAATGGTAAAACCCTAATACCCAAAACCCACAAACCGGGCTTGGGCCTAATTATCCACTAATACCGCATGCATGACGTTACTTCGTATCAACGTTTGTTCTCATCGTTACATGACTTATTTCCACAAACAAGTCTCATAAAGGTATACATATATTAATTTTATAGATAATTAGATATGGATGATTAGTTAATCTTCTAAAAGTGTATATTGTACTTCTAGAGTTCTAGTACTCTATGATACTTGTTATGTAACATTTTATTTGTATAATTATTTAGTTTTTGGCTCAATTTTGGTTTATGCATATTTATTTGTATGCGCGTGAAGAAGAAATGATAAGCCCAGTTAATGCCGTTTTAGATGCAATTCGTCACGAGAACTTCAACATACTCAACGTGATACTCCGAG
>BQNB010007008.1:2895-95191 GCA_026074375.1 Tanacetum coccineum | reverse complement strand
TGCTTTTTCTTCTCGGAGTTGACTTGACTTTGATTGGGCTTTGTCTTTACACACTTTTCCATCCCGTGTCCGGTTTTGTCGCTTTTTGCTTGGCTTTTCGTCTTTTTGTGAGATATCCGTTCCCTGCACAATACAAATGCAAACATACAAATATACAATGTATTTTTGGTATGTTTTTATTCTTTTAAGTTCGTTTTAAATGGAAAATGGTATGTGTAATTAAACACATATCAACGACTTTAAATTAAATAGGTTGCATCTGACGATTTGCGTGACGCATTATTTGTGATATACTTGATATTCACTCACTTAAGGTGAGTTCATAGCCCTACGTTTTACATTATTTGTTTTACAAGTTTTTGGGGTGAGAAATATGCAATGTTTTATAATTGGACACAAGTGGTTAAGTTTTATATTATGATTATGTGTTGCCTAAGTAACGATAACCCCAGTTGAGCCCATTATCATGAACTGTCAATTGCTGAGTGTGAGCGTAGATGTTATGAATAGATCTATTGGGATTGACATCCCTATTTGGGTGATTAGCTATCACCGGGCAAACGAACGTATACCATGTCGAATATAGGATGTTGCGGGTTAGAACATCGACAAGGGCAATGTAGGCCATTTATATGGTATTCATTTATGTCAAGCTTCAGTGTCATGAGCTTAGAGCAACGTAATTACATTTATATGATGTCTGCATCTGTTGCATTATCATACACTTGGGAAATCTTGTGGTCCTACAATATATGATTTATCAAACCTATGAATTCACCAATATTATTGTTGACATTTTAAAGCAATGTTTTTTAGGAGATCAGTAAGCATAAGGTGCCAAGGATACATTGGTGATTTTGTTTTGGGATGTCATGCTAAAGATATGGTTGTATTTAATTCAGATTTAGTCTAAAAAGGTTACCTACTTTCTCAGAAAAGGGGGATTTTACAGTGCACGAAGATGCAAGGGAGCCCACGTTTTGATGACAGTTTTACCACGACGCATTTAATGCAGAACTCAACGATTTTTATTTTTCAAATGTATAAAATTTTGGTGTATAAACTTTTGACTCTTCTCACACACATTCACTTTTCAAATCAAACCCTAAAACACCACTGAGATAGAGTCATCTCTCACAAACCAGTCATCAAACCGATGCAAAAATCTTTCTTTTATACACAATGGCTTTTTGAATCATCTTTCATCGTAACAACCAGCACAACTCACCACCCTCATCAATGTTAATTTCAGTTATGTGAGGATGTAATATTTTTACAACAATGATGTTGCATTATTAGAGGCATCCAAGGTTTTGTTCCATCCATGCTTAGGTTTTCTTTCAAATGTTGCATCGCTATTGTTTTACTATTCAACCATCCACAATTCTACGCAGAATACCTTAGGGAATTCTGTACACGGCGGAGGTTGATGATGCAACAATGACAATCAACTTTCTCACTCTCCAACTTAGGATAACCCACTATCTTTTAACCCATGTTGGACTTTATTCTCTGTCATTGGCCTTAAACTATGTGAGAATTATGTCTTTGTTGCCCAAAAAGGGAGACTGTTGAGGGCTGGTTTGGCAAATCAAGGATAGTTGACGAGGATAAACCATCTCTCTATTTTAATCCTAAAAACGTTGTCACCTGCTTCTCCGCCTAAAGATGAAATATTTTTCACTGATGTTTGGAGGATTTCTATGCAATATATGTCAAGTGTCCCTAGTAGGATGCAGGGTCTCATGACCAATAGAATCTTTAATCGCAAACGATTGCATATTGTCTAATTTAGGGACGGGAAGTTGATATGGAACATCATTTCTCTTGATTTGTTACTAAGCTTCAAGTTGGGAAGAGGGCAGACAACCTTTGTTTGCTTATACAGGTCTTGCTATCCCTGATGACTTGAAAAATTACTGGGAGAAAACTACAGTGAAGATGATCTAACTCTGTAAACCATACACCATCTAGCTACTTCTTTAAGCAAAAAACCCTTGCATCTAAACGTTGTTTAACTTTCATATGCTAAAAGTAACCAAAACTTTCAAATGGGTGGTGATCCTGAATAGTGTAGGAATATAAAAATTACTAAGAAAGTGTCGGTGTCTTCTATAGATAAACTATGTTAGCTTGTTATTAAGTATTTTGGAAACTTACATAGTTAGTTAGCTAAAGGCCCATGGATAAACCCATGCAAGCCCAAGCCCACCATCCATTGTTCTATTTCTTTTCCCCTACGTCGTTCGAAACCAAACAACACCACCTTTGGTGTTTGTTGCTCATTTATTCAAAATTTGAAGACGGTTGTGATCGTGGGTTATTCCAAGTATCATTCGGGTTTATTCGTTGGTGATTTCGAGTTATTATTTATTGATTTTGGGTTAAAATTCAAGACTTATTTACCATCTTTCTATACAAGTAAGTATTCATTATTTCTTTTAGTTTGAGTGAACTCTTCTTCTACTCATTCACTCACCATCATCTATCTTTTCATAAAAATGTTATCATATACGTTTGAGGTCACTTTTTATAACAAAAATACTAATGTGATCAAGGTTGTACAACTCATTTTTAAAGTTTGAAACTTTATTAATAAACTTGAATTTTTATTGTACTTTTGAGGTTGTAGCGATGTGTAGAGCCGTAAAAGTGGCGTTTGGTAAATGAGACGATGGGATTAGGTTAGTCTTTGAGATGGTTTTTATTTTTGGATTTATTCATGAATGGAGATAGGATAGATTAGGCCTTGGGAAGAGTGTGGTGTGTTGTGTAACACCCTAAATATCTTGTCGCAGCAGAAAGGTAAACATGGGGTGCTACGTCAAAAGTACAAAAAATCAAGATATAGAAAACGACCTTAAAGGACGTTTTTAAAATAAGATTATTCAATGTCAATACAAAAGATCAGAGTTTTCATTACGGTCCCATTAGTTTTTGATAAAATGACATTAAGATTTTATAATGACAAAGTTTCATTGAAATTTAAGAAATCAGATCCCTCTAATAGATATCGTCACGGTCCATCCAAGTTTATGCTCAGCAACTGAGTATTATAAAACATGCCTAAAACAAAAAACAAAAAACCGTAAACTAAATTGTTGAGTGAATTCATAAAGTTATCAGAAAATATAGCCAGGTGGAACAAGATCGAAGTAATGTTGACTATGAAACACATCCAATAGTCTAAAACATGTATTATTGCTTAGCTCCTGGACACCGAACCTTAACGTAATAAACTGTATCAAACCAGTACTCGAGGTTTGTGCCCAAAAGGATAAGATGTTACAAAAACATCCTACGAATTTTCTCAATATACAGATGTTGCAAAATCCTACGAATGTCTTCAATGTTAAATGCGTCAATGGTCAAACTAGAAACCACAGCCCAGAAGGGTAATGGTCAATCCCGATAGATCTATCCATAACACTCGCGTTACCCAGCAGGTAATAAGGTTCATGAAAAAAAGGACTTAAATGGCATACGGTAACTTAGGCAATAATGTATCAGGGAAATAGCATACAGTTTTGAATACTCTTGTGTCCAAAGAAATCAAGCACGTAATTCCCCGTATTTAATAAAGCAAGTAAGTAGAAAAGGGCTACGAACTCACCTTGAGGGAATGTAATCAATAAAGTATTCACATAGATAATGCGTCACGTTTCGACGAATGAAACTAATCAATATTTGGTCGTATTAATTATAAACACTTTGATTATTTATAGGTCGTATAGACTCTTCATTCACTATCGTTCGGGCTATCTACTTAATGAGGTTCATGTATGTGAACGTATGAGGAGCTAGGTCACTTTAATCGTAATCCAAACAAACTCGTCGATACGGCCACCCGAAGAGGCCTCATTATGAAACTCACCTAGTATATAGCACCTTTGCTAATACCACATATAGGTCTATATAGTTCAATCACCATCTAATGGTTTTGGTAAAATTGTAGTTTATAAGTAAAAAAACGTTGATAATTGCCTATTAGTAAAAACGACATAACTTCGCGTTTTAAGCCCGATTTAGGAGTTTGTGTGCCCACGCTTTTCGTATTAGACGAGTTATCAAGATTTGACATTTTTCAAAATTTGGAACTTACTGTGTGTACAGTAAATTTTACTGTATCACAAAGAACCCTAAGTTTATTTTTATGTATTTAGTTGATCGAAAACTCGTAAATATCGTATCTTATTCGTTATTGCTACGTTTTTAGCGATTATTTCGAGCACGTCTTCGTTTTTAAAAGCTCTATCATATAAATGATGTTTTCATAAATAAAAGTCCATGATGAACAGTAACTTTTTATAAAATTTATTTTCTAAAAGTTTAATTAACGTATAACTTAAAATTAGCGTATCTCCTTCGTTATAAATCAGTTTTTCGAGTTTCTTATCATTTTAGAATCGTCATGAGGTGTATTATCTTTATTAAATGTAAAACTATGTCTAAAACACGTATTAAAACCGCCACATTGCCTTTAATTTACTTGAAACATAAAACTTTCTTTAATTTAATTTTAATCACTAGTTTATGCTTAAACATTTTACACTTAAATACCAACATGTTAAACATACTTAAAATCTCATTATAATTGATATTACCAATCACATATCATATGAAAAAGTGTTAAAATCTAATCACAGTTAAGTCTTATTCATTAACGTGTTTAAAACCTAATGGTGATTTAGTTATATAGAACATGTAAAACACATAAAAATTATAAAAGTAAAAGACTAAGGGTTTTAGGTAACCTTTAATGAGGCCAATATGATGACCAACACAATCCAAACCCTTGTTTAGATTTATATATCTAGCTTTTTCACAACAAGAAACCCTAATCCACAATGAAACCCTAATCCTTCCTTTTCTTACCTTCAATTTGTAATGGCTTAAAACCAAGCATTATAACACCTTGAGGTACCTTAGATATGATGTTTGATCACTTTAATATGTGGTAAATAAAATTGTATGGATTGGGTGTGTATGTTGTTTTCAAGCCGTGGCTAGGGAGAAGAGAAAGAGAGAAATTGTGAAGTTTTCTTGCTAAGGAAATGAATGTGTGAGAAAACTAACTAGTGTGCATGCTTATATATATCAATCCTAGTCCAAGTTACTATTTGGAAGTCAAGACTTAAGCTCCAAGGGTAGAAATAGGTCAAGGGGACCAATGGGGTAGGGGTTTAGGAGGTCTTGGTCCAATGTTGTTTGTAAGTCTTGGACACAGCCTTAATGAGTAAGGTTGTACAGGATCTCAAGTTGTTTCTAGTGAGCTCTTGGTCCCCTTAGGTGGGGGTTATCCCACGAAATCAAGGGGGGAGGGGGTTTATGATGTGCTTTGATATTTTATGGTAATATCTTGTGTAACTTGAAGTAAATAAATGTGTAGTTTTATTTATAAATGTATAACTTGTAATGTATAGGTTTTAGTTAGTTTATTTAATGTACCATATGACTAACAATGTTTGCTTGGGTAAAGTTTAATAAACTTTGGGTATTGGGCATAAACATGGGTATTTGTTGAAGCGTAGAAAAGTTTTGGTGATTCCGGGTATGCCTAAACGTATTTTATCGTGACGTAAACGCTTTACGTAATTGACAAAAATAAAACATAATTGTTTAATTATACTATATTTATAATAATATAATGATGGTTTGACATAAACTTTAATTTGTTTGGTGCCGTTACGTTGATTGTTGATTTTTAGTTTACGCGATTGAACGTATCGATTAAAATTAAAAGCGAACGCGTACGAGAAAAATATATATATAGTGAATTTAATTAGGCATCGTATTTGCCTGAAAATATGGATGTTGTAGTCTTCCCCATTTTAAATGAGCCTGTGTCCTTAAGGTCAAGTCGGGACCACTTGATGAAGGTACAGGTTCGGAGAAAGATGCGGATATTTCATCCGGAATTTGTCTTCATGTTCCCAGGTATACTCGGCTCCTTGCCGAGAGTTCCAAAGAACTTGAAAATTGGAAAGCGGCTTTGCTTCAACCACTTGACTTCACGATCCATAATTTCTACTGGTTCTTTAACAAAGTTGAGTTTATCGTCAATGTGTATTTCCATCCAACGCTGAATTGCAACGGTTCATCGGATAAATACTTCTTTAGGTTGGTACGTGAAAGTATGTCGAACCCTGTCAACTCTTGAGGGCAGCTCCGCTGGTAGCAATGGTTCCAACCTATTTCGGGTTTTGTTTTCTCGTTTGCCAAAGCGTACTACTCCTTTCCAGGGCGAACCCTTAAGCATAGCTCAGTTGCCAACCTCAAATTTTTAAAGGCTTACGCCTCACCTCGGCGTAACTCTTTCTGGTGAGTAAGTTTGATAGCGAATTGTCCTAGGGCGGCTAGTGATGTGTCTTGGCTTCTTGGCTTAGGATTTGGTATAAGATGACGTCGAATTTACCGTAAGGTGGAGTAAAGGTCTGCCTAATTGTTATGGTTATAAATTTGATTAAAGTAAACGCGTCTTATGAATACGTATACAAAACTCGATATAATTAGAAGATGTTTCTTGATAAGAAGTTTTAAGGTGACTACTCTCAGCATGGGCATGGTCCTTCCTGAATTATACATAGTTGATCAGGCCATGTATAATTAAGGACTAACGATGCAATGCTCATTGTAGTCAAAACATGGTCACAATCTGGCTTGCATAATAGAGGATTAAGTAAAGTTGACGAAATTTTTACGATACATTAATTGATAGATAATTTGAAATCATTCGGTACAACAGAAGTTTAAGCAAAAGTACAACATAAGTTTAAACGAAAGTACAACAGAAATTTAAGCGAGAATTCCTAAAGGGATAAAGTCTAAGCATTGATATCATCCTCCATGTTGTTAAGGTTTTGATTGGTTTCTCCTCCTACTAAGGCATGCACCATTCCACGTGCTTTAGTACCTTTAACTTGGTTTCCTTAGTTTCGGTTCTTTAACTCCGGGCAATCACTCCTGTAGTGCCCATGATTCCCACAACCAAAGCATGTCACATTCTGTAGCGAATTGCTCTTGCTACAAGAATCCTAGTTCGACAATCCCCTTCCTGGTGGACCAAAGTTGTGACATTTACCACACCTAGGAGGACACGGACTGGCGATGATGTGCTTGCACCTAAATGACACCATGGTAAAGTTTCCCAGCGTAGCTCCTACCTTAGCTGGGGCTGCAACCTAAACTTAGCGCTTCTTTGTCGTTGGTTTTGTGTGGTGATGGTTTTTTCCTTGCTGGTCTTCACACTTCCTTTTATGGCTAATCTCCAGATTCTTAATGCCTTAGCTGAACCCTTGTTCAATTAGTTCTCGAGCCATGTGATTGCATCATGCAAAGTCGCAGGTTTGAGAAGTAACATTCCTTTGTTTACTGGGAAATCCTCGAATGTACTTTTCAATCTTTTTCTTTGTCATGTTGACACCAACTCAGGACACATCAAGACCAGTTCGTGGAAGCGATTGTTGTATGCCTCGATGTCATCTCCTTTCCAAGTTAAAGTCCAAAGCTCTTGCTCCTTTCCTTTGGATTTCAGGTTGTGGGCAGTATTCAGTAGTCATCATAGCCTTTACATTGTTCCAAGGGATCTGATTAGCATGGCAAGGTCCCAAAGTTTGCACATTTCTGTTCCACCTGGTCAGAGCACGACCCTCGAACGTGCAATGCGAACTTCACGTTGTATCTTTCAGAAAACCGCATTTGCAAATCTCAAACACCTGCTCCATCTTTTCGAACCAAACGTTTAGTTCCGATACACCTTGTCCGTTTGAAAAGAGTGAGGTTTGCCATTGAAAATGTCGTATACGAACATCCATGCATCTCATGGTGCAACTGTTCCGCCCCTCCAGTATTTGATGATCAGATCCACCAGATGTTTGAGTCAGTTATTGTCATTTCACTATTCTTCAATAGCTTTGGGCCCCCGCCTTTTCCACTATCTCTTAAAGATTTCTTTTAAAATCTCCTAGGCGCTTGATTCTGGCCACACAAGTACACCAAATTCGTTAAAATTTGTAAAGGTATGCAAAGTCATGGCACGTTTGTAATATGAGAAAAGGAATTAGAAAAGTGATATAAATAATTCATAATTTAATCAGCATGGTCAATTTTTATATGAGTGACCGATAAGAGAAATAGTTTACTGATATGGTCAAAAGAATAGATGTAAGAGATTCGAATTTAAACCAAGTATTATATATATAAGATTATTAGATTAATGCACTTTATTGACAATCAGAAAAGTAAGTAAGGTATCAGGGAATACGCACGTGTGAGATATCGGATAGCGATGAAGGATTCTGTATTTAAAAATGAAAGAAAAGAAAACCTTTAAACTTTGTGGTTATAGACTAGGTTTTGAAAATGACCCAGTTCCCTATAACCTTGGCTCTGGTACCATTGTGTAACTTGAAGTAAATAAATGTGTAGTTTTATTTATAAATGTATAACTTGTAATGTATAGGTTTTAGTTAGTTTATTTTATGTACCTTATGACTAACTGTTAACATTTCATATTTCAGGTCATTTACTGAGCTATTTAAACTTCACTAGTTATTTGATTTTTCTCGTACGCGGTTGCGTTCGCCTTTTATTTTAATCGCGTACGCTAAATCGCGAAAGCTAAAAATTAGATTCAATGTAAAGGGCATCAAAAGATTAAAACCGTTTGCATAACGCATAGTATTTAATAATTATTTTAAGTAATAATTATGTCTTTGTTCATTTTATTTTTATCGGTCCGTAAAGTGTATACGTTTCAGCGATAAATTGCGTTTAGGCTACGCCGGAACTCACCAACAACTTTTCTACGCTTCAACAAATACCCACATTTATACCCAATACATAAAAACTACAAAAATATATCATGTATATCTTATATATGCCGAAATTATAGCCATTTATACAAAGTTTATATAAAGAAAATTTACCATTGGTCTAAATATACTTCACAATATTCCTTAAGCACACCATACCTTGTTCTCTTTTGACCAAGCCAAAGACCAAGGACCATAGACCCATCCTTAAGACCCTATTTTATGTCTCCTTGACCAAGACTTCCATATATACATGCATTACTAGAAAGAGATAACACATATACATAAACACTTAGCCAAAATTCAACAAAAACTCTTCCTTGGTGCTCCATATAGCTCACGCTCCACACCTCCTTTATATCAACCCATAGAAAATTGTTATTCCAACCTATACCCTTCTATACACACCATTATAAGACATCTTTTAATGGTATTTCAGCATTGGAAGCATTTCAAGTAATAATAAAGGAAAAGGAAGACTAGAGTTTTATTAAGTAAACAAGGGTTTTCTTAAGTGCAAGCTTGGATTTTAGGGCTAAACAAGGGTTTAGCATTTGTTTGTCACCATCATCATTCATCCTAAGGTCTACTAGAACTCTTTATATTCTTGTAAACTCTCATTTATATGCATATGTGATATTTATATAGTGAAATCACCATTAGGACATGTTTAACTTGTAAACTTGGAATTTTCTTGTAAATATAGTTTATAACTTTTTACACATGTTTTAAGGTTAGTAATATGAAGTTATAAATGGATACTACGTATTTTACATCTTAATAAGCTTTATAAAATGTTAAAGTGGTTATAAACATAAAAAACTAGGCGTCAAAAATGGACTTATGAATGTTTTGAGTTAAACTTTCTGTCCAAAGTGTTTAAAAAATATACTTATTTTATGTTTTGTGATAAGTATATTTACGACGATTCCGAAAAGTAAGAAACTTGTAAACGGAAAAATATCGAAAAAGTTTTGCTAAAAAACAAGTTATACGCTATTAAACGGAACAGTAAAAGAATTTTTATAAAAACATTTTATAAAAATTGTACAAACAGCAAGTGTTGATATTTTTAACAAATAATACATATTGTTGGGATTCCAAAATGATAAGAATCGTAATTTTTAAATTAATAACGATTTGACGAGTTATGGAATTTCGAAGTTTACGCAATTAATACTTTTATAAAACTATTTTTATAAAGTACTATTCATGACAGAAAGTTATATTTTTGTAACTCATAAAAAATTAGTAGAACTTTCAAAAACACGAGAACGTCCTCGAAGAGTCGTTGATAATCGAGCTATAACGAATATAAATTACGGCATTTATGGGGTTTTACGAGAACGATACGATATTTAAATAAAAGTCACGTCTGATGTGAACAGTAAAAGTTACTGTTCACCAGAGGGTCAAAATATTGAAAATGTCAAATTATGATAACTCGTCCTAATACGAAAAGATGGGCATAAGAAACGTTAAAATCGGGCTTAAAACGCAAAAGTTATGCTAGTTTTACTAAAACGATAATTATAAACGTTTTTACTTATTAAACGTAATTTTACCAAAACCATTAGTTGGTGATTGAACTATATAGAATTATTTGTGGTTATCAAAGTACTATATTACTAGGGAGTTTCATAATGAGGCCTCTTCGGGTGTTGTTGGATTTACGATTTAAAGTGTCCTAACTCCTCATAGTTTCGCTCACGACCTCTTAATTATGATAGCCCGAACGATAGTATGATGAGCTATACGACCTATAAATAATCAAGTGTTTAGTACTTATACGACCTATATTGGATTAGGTTGCATTCGACGATTTGCGTGACGCATTTTCTATTGTGAATACTTGTTGATTACCATTCACTCGAGGTGAGTTCATAGTCTCGCATTTCAATCTTTTTAATGTTTTATAAACCCGCGAGGGGAATACATGCTCTTTTACAAAATCATATATTTTACTACAGTACATTTACCTTTTCAATACTTTGTGAGTCATAGCCTTTTTAAACTTAAATTGTTTTACAATCTCTACGGGCGTGAATTACTTGCTTTGTTTTACTTTGGACACAAGTGTTTCAAAATTGTATGTTATCCGATTATTGCATGAATGTATTACTACGAGCCACATTACTGGTGCAATCATTCTAATTACGATTACTGGTTGCAAATCAATATAATTAGAGTACTGGGCAAATTCGATTACTGGTGCAAATTCCATTATAAATTACGATTACTGGTGCAAATACGATTACTGGTGCAATATCATTATAATTACGATTATGGCTGAAAAATCCGTTATAATTACGAACTCTGGTGTATTCCTTATAATTACGGAATACAGCTTGAGGTCATGAGCTTGTGCAATAATACTAAGTATTGGACATGATGAAGTGTTTCTCTTGTCTACCTTCCTTTTTTGGGACTTCGGAATACGTACTTGTCACACCATTTACTTCGATCTTGTGGTCCACTTTTAAATAATTCTTGATTTACTGAATTACTACTTGGATTTCGGAAAATAACACTTTTAATGTTGTAACGTTATTTTCGTCTGAAATATTTCTTAAATTATTTCAATTTGTGTTTTTACTTAAACTATGAAATCACCAAATTATTGTTGACGTTTAGCATGTATTTTCAGGTTACTATTTTGTAGTTGAGCATTGGGAGAATTTCGAGTCGCGAGAGATATATATTTTTGAGCTTATTACCTTGTATACATTCGACAAATGTTTTGACATGTTTTAAATACATTATAAATGAAACCTGTTGCTTGGCTCACATTACTTGCTTACATGACATACATATATACATATATGCTTACATTCCCTTATGTATATTTTACATTTATTTTCTCAAGACACTGTGAATAACATGATGGTCTTTAATTTTGTTTATGATTTTACATAATACCGTATTACATAACATTGAAACATGTCACAGTTTACCGATTCCATTAGTTACCTTACCATTCAACTTCGAGTTTGAACACCCGCCTCATATTGTTGAAACACTTACGTCATCTTGTGACCCATCTTACCTAGTGAAACCTAAGTTGGGACTTTCCTTCTTCAACTCTATTTCCTATAGGATTTCATATTCATACTTTCTTTTAAATTTTCGTTGAACTATGTGGATGATTTTAAATTATCTATTGAACTCGTGTGTCATGGAAACTTCGTCGATTTTACTTTAACTCTCTAATTATTTATGCAAGCCACTCCTTAAACTATTGTAGCCTTTCAAATATTCTTACAACGACTTTATGAAATATTTAGCTATTGTCTTATAAACTATCTTACGGTCATCTCGCAAACCATTTTGTTGTCATCCTATAAACTACCTCGTTTCTATCTTGTGCCTTATTTTATCACACTATAAAACCCTTTTGATACTATTACATTCATAACGTTAGTTTGACAAAAATGAGCATTGCATCGTTAGTCCTCAATTATACATAGCCTGATCACCTATGTATAATTCAGGAAGGATCATGCCATGCTGAGAGTAGTCACCATAAAACATTTGTCAATAATCCATCTTTACTTACATCCTTGAAAAGCAAAGTTTTGTGTACGTATTCATAAAATACGTTTACTTTGGGAAATCGAATTAGTAACCATGGCAACTAAGTAGACATTTACTCCACCTTACTACATAGAGTTGACATCACCTTACGCCACATCCTATCTCTAAAAGTCAAGATGCATCACTAGTCGCCCTAGGACAATCCGCCATCAAATTTGCTCGCCATTAGGGAATTTACTAAATCACCTATTCAACGTTGACACAATGTCATAGAACTTAGTATTGGTAATGCCATCATAGGTATAAAATCCATTATCACCCTGGAAAGGAGAATGTTATAACTAACGCTTTAAGCCGAAAGGAACGGATAAGACCACTAGGATTCAAACTTTAGTCAACACAATAAATTTGAAACTTGAACGTTTAAGCTGAGGCAATTAAGGAGGAAAATGTCGAGGATGAAAAATCTTAAGTGGTATATACAAGGATTTGAAACCCGTCCCAATGAGACTCTCTATATTAAGAACACATAATTTGTTACCACGTTTTTTGGAGGATTAAAAATAAGTAATCCACAACAAGTAACCGCACTTCTTCACCAACACCACTTCGGAAGGCAACTCAAACTGAATTTCAGGACGAAATTCTTTTAACACGGGGATACTATAACAATCCGCATTTTCACGTCAATTTACGTCAATAAATATTCAACTATTTATTTTAAACTTTTACGCGTTTACTTTTTTTTCGATCGTTTAGTTAAATCGCGTAAACTAAAAATCAACATTCAACGTAAACGGACATCAAACAAATAAAAGTTTATGTCAAGCAAGTGTTATATAATTATTATGAGGATAATTTATAACTTTTCATATTTTATTTTTATCGGTTACGTAAAACGTTTACGTTTCACAATAAAATACATTTAAGCATACACAGAAGCACCAATACCTGTCTACACTCAAACAAATACCCACTATTATACCCAATACCCAAAATTAAATCATTTTACACTTCAATAAACCCATGGCCAGTTTTACAACATATAAACACACAAATAAATCCTAAATCCTCTACTAATGTCAATTCATGCTAGTTATAAACCAACACATGCACCTAGATTACAACTTTCCATAAATTGGCAAATTACCATGTCCTTTCCCTCTCTTTAGCTATGCCCCTCCTCTTAGGGAGGAGGAGAGCACCTTACACACTTGTACTAATACCATAAAACCACTTCTAAAATTCCTTGTTTTGTTAGGAGGTTTTGATTACACTTGCACTATAAATAGAAGCCCTAAAGGTAACACTCATACACTCATTTCACTAGCAAAATAATCAAAGTATCCTCTCTTGTTTTCTCATAAACCCATGGCTCAAAAAAATTTCTAGGGTTTCCATAGTTTTTATTTTATAAAGATTACAAGTATACAAGTGTTCTTAGGTATAGTATCTAAGGTATAAGAAATCACTAGTTTTGAAAAGCTCACCGTTTAACCATTTTTATGCATTTATTATTATCATACATAACTATACGAAACAAGAAACACTAAAAAGGATAAATTCATCGTCTTTGATTTTTCACCCGCCCCAAACCAAGCTTAAAAACGAAATCATTGTTAAATACAAGTTAAAATGCTAACACTACTCATAAATGCTAATTGTGGATGCATAGCTATTTTATGCTCCCTTATTTCCTAAATCCTCTTCATATTTTATTATTATTATTTGTGACAAATAAATTAATGTCTTATTTATATAAAGTAAACCCGGTTTAGACCACAATTAGTTTGAAATCCTTTCATAAAGAGACGATATGGTGAGAATAAGGTCCACATTAAGGTTCTAATTTTACATGATTTAGGGGTTATCCTTTTTAGATAACACTGGAATTGAAATTTGGCTTTATTATTATTATTGCAACATTATTAAACCTCGGTCCTTCAGAAGACTGCAACATCGGTTATGAGCCGGCAAGATGCAGCAAACATATTTCAACCTCGGTAATTTCCTCGACCTTTTAGAAGGCTGCAACATCGGTTGTGAGCCGGCAAGATGCAGCAAACTTTTATCAGTCTCGGATTATTACTATGTGCCTTATTTAGAAGACTGCCACATCGGTTGTGAGCCGGCAAGAGGCAGTAAACTTTTATCAGCCCACAGTTTTTATTATTATTATTACCTCCACCCTTTAAACGACTACCACATCGGTTGTGAGCCGGCAAGAGGTAGTGGTCTTATTTCGGCTTCGGTTTATTACATAACTTATTATTATTAGCCAAATTTCAAGTCCTGTGGTCTTTTAACTACCTAGACAACGGTAGCGAGCCGTCAGGAATCGGTAGCCTATTTCCCCACAACACTGACAAAACCTCGATGTGTACCTTACTTTCACCAGAAGGAATCTCTACGAAGTGATTTAAACTAAGAATCGCAAAAACCTAAAGTAACTTTATTTATTCAACAATTATATAACGTTTATTAAGCTGATGGGAGCAAAAAGCCACAATTAACCTCTATGAGCCTTAAAGAGATCCAACTACTCTATGTTTAGCATCTAACTTATATAAAACTCTATCATTTCTCGTTCTTCGCAAATTTAAAATCTTTAATAAAAAGATCCGCGAATGCTTAGTCTAATAAAACAAGCTTTGCATATTTAAAGTCTATCATGGAAACTTGCAAACTCTTGGCTCTTTTCAAGCTAGAATTCACATTTTAAAGCTTCTTATATAAAAGACTAGCAAAAGCTTAAATTTATATAAGTTAAGGGGCAAGCTAGAGCGCAACATGCTCGATCAAGTCAAAATTTATTCTTAAAAAAACAAAACATCGTGTCTAAACACTTATTCTATTTTTGATTTTTTTTTATTTTGGCATATTTTTGGTGGAAAAATGGGGTTACGTAAAGACAAGGCAAATTCAAGTAAGATCGAATTGAAAGATCCCCCCATACTAGAACTACACATTGTCCTCAATGTGAGACTGTCACCCCCATACTAATTTCAAGGCATAATCCAAATATTAAGGGGTCTCTACGCAAATCTGAAGCCGTTTATTAATTATGCTAATAGATAAACGTTAAATCAATAAGATCTAGGATATCGGATTCCCATATATAAGCATGCAAAGGATTGAAGATCGATTGGACGATGGACAAAACCACGAGCATGAGAGTCTTCAAAATCCGGGCAATCCTGGACATAAACCACAAAACACGAAACACAAGAAAGGAAGAGGCGAGCCTCCTCACATCACACTTATTTATAATTATTATACTAATATACTACTACTAAGGATAAGCATGGGTTGCCACCCACGAAGCGCTTGTTTTTGTTAACCGAATCACGAGCCTGACTCGATCCCCAAATTTATTGGTCCATGGGGAAAGTTTGAAGATCCGGGACAACCATCGTTGGTATGTCCCCTCCAAAATAATGCTTAAGTCTATGACCATTCACCTTGAAGTTTGGCCCGTCGGTTTGAGATAACTCGACGGTGCCATAAGGAAATACTTGGGTAACGGTGAATGGTCCAGTCCAGCGGGTCTTAAGCTTGCCCGAGAAAATCTTTAATCGAGAATTAAAAAGGAGGACTCGATCACCAACATTTAAAACGCGGTTCTTGATTTTGGAGTCATGGATCCTATTTGTTTTCTCTTTATAGATCAAAGAGTTCTCATAGGCCTGATCACAAAGTTCATTTAATTCATTCATTTGAACTTTTCGGTGATCACCCGCGGTAACAAGGTCATAATTGCAATGCTTTAAGGCCCAATAGGCCTTATGCTCGAGCTCGATGGGTAGATGACAAGCCTTTCCGTACACCAACTTGTAAGGAGTGCACCCGATGGGTGTTTTATATGTGGTACGAAAGGCCCACAATGCGTCAACCAACTTATCGGCCTATGAAGCACGGTGTTTGCTTATGGTTCTTTCCAGAATATGTTTCAAACCACGATTTGAAACCTTAGCTTGCCCACTTGTTTGTGGGTGATATGCAGTGGAGAGACGGTAAGTAGCTCCATATTTAAGCATGACATTTGCAAACTGGTCATTGCAAAATTAGGTACCGCGATCACTAATGATAGCACGAGGGGTCCCAAATCGGGCGAAGAGATTTTAAAATTTTACAAACAACTCGGGCGTTATTGGTGGGGGGCGCTTTCACTTCAACCCATTTTGACAAGTAATCAACAGCCACGAGTATATATTTATTCCTTTGTGAAGATGGGAACGGGCCCATGAAGTCGATGCCCCACACGTCAAAGATCTCACAAACTTGGATAGCATTTTGAGGCATTTCATCACGTTGTGAGATTTTTCCCTGACGTTAACAAGCATCACATCATGTGACCAAGTCATAGGCATCACGGTAAATGGTAGGCCAAAAGAATCCTGAGTCAAAAACTTTCTTGGCGGTGTAATTGGCACTATGATGTCCTCCGGTGGGACCATTATGGCAAGCTGTGAGGATATCAACAGCTTCTTGGCCGTAAACACACCGCCGGATCACTTGATCCGCACAAATCTTAAACAAATAGGGGTCGTCCCAAAAATAATGCTTTACGTCTTTAAAGAATTTCTTCTTTTGTTGGGACGACATCCCTTTTACTACAAAATTCCCCGCATGGTAATTTGCAATGTCGGCAAACCATGGGGTACTTAAATCATTATTAGAAGATATTATTCCAAGGGTCTCGAGAGGAAAAGTTTCATTAATTTCTGTTTTCTCGAGATCACCTTCATGAGGATTTTCTAATCTAGATAAATGATCAGCCGCGAGATTCTCCGCTCCTTTTTTTATCACGAATAATAACGTCAAATTATTGAAGGAGGAGAATCCACCGGAGCAATCTCGGCTTAGCATCTTGTTTAGCAAGAAGATACTTGAGAGCCGAGTGATCCGTATACACTATGGTCTTTGATAAGACTAAGTAAGGCCGGAATTTCTCGAAAGCATACACAACGGCTAATAATTCTTTTTCCGTAGTCGTGTAATGTGCTTGAGCATCCGTCATGGTCTTACTTGCATAGTGTATAGGCTGAAAATGTTTGGTCTTTCGTTGCCCCAAGACTGCACCTACCGCATAATCACTAGCGTCGCACATAATTTCAAATGGTAGGTCCCAATCGGGGGCAACTAAAATTGGGGCTTCGGTTAACTTCTTCTTAAGTATATTAAATGCTTTAATACATTCTTTTGAGAAAATAAACGGAGTTTCTTTTTCTAAAAGATGAAAATCTTGAATAAATCAATGATAGAACCCGACGTGACCTAAAAAACTTCTAACACCTTTGACGGAAGTCGGATGAGGGAGTTTAACTATAACATCAACTTTAGCTCTATCGACCTTAATCCCGGACTTTGAAATCTTATGTCCTAAAACAATGCCTTCTTTAACCATGAAATGGCATTTTTCCCAATTTAGAACTAAGTTAGTGTCTTCGCACCGTTTTAGCATTTTGTCTAAATGGGAGAGGCATGACGAGAAAGAATCCCTGAAGACCGAGAAATTGTTCATAAAGACCTCCATTGTTTCCTCGATCATATCATGGAAAATGGCCATCATGCACCTTTGGAACGTTCCCGGAGCATTACATAAACCAAATGGCATACGTTGGTAGGCAAACGTCCCATAAGGGCAAGTGAAGGTGGTCTTCTCTTGGTCTTGCGGGTCAATTGGTATTTGAAAATATTTGGAAAAACCATCTAGAAAATAATAGTATTCATTTCCCGCTAATCGTTCTAGCATTTGATCCATAAAAGGCAACAGGAAATGGTCTTTACGAGTGGCATCATTAAGCTTTCGATAATCAATACAAACTCGCCATCCCGTAACTAACCTAGTGGGTATTAACTCATTTTCTTCGTTTTCAATTATGGTCATGCCACCCTTTTTAGGCACACAATGAACGGGGCTCACCCACGGGCTATCAAAGATAGGGTAAATCAATCCGGCATCAAGGAGTTTGATAACCTCCTTTTTGATAACCTCATGAATTTTTGGATTCACCCTTCTTTGATGTTGAACCGCTGGTTTGAAGTCGTCTTCCATTAAGATCTTGTGAGTACAAAAACTAGGGTCGGTACCCTTAATGTCGGAAATCTTCCATGCAATGGCCCGTTTGTGTGATTTAAGAACCTTTAAAAGGGCAGCCTTTTCTTCATCTTTTAACTCTTTAGAAATTATGACGGGTAATTTATCGGTCCCTTCTAAAAATGCATATTCTAAATGCGAAGATAAATCCTTAAGCTTGAGTTCCGGTGGTTCTTCGATTGAAGGCTTCGTTAAAATAACATCAACTTACTTAAGGTCGTCATTCTTCATCGTAGGGAGAGTCAGAGACGGGTCTTCATTTAACAATTTTTCAAGGTAAAGAATGTCTCCCTCCGTGTCGTAATAATCGTCAATTAAATTAGAAAGCTCTTTCGGGGTATGTAGAAAAGTCTCAATTTCTTCCAAAATGAAATCTCCTCCCTCAAAAGGAGTGAACGAGGGGGAAGAAGAAGCGATGATAGGATCCGAAGGAGTGGGATTGCCACTTGACGAACTATCCGAAAATCCGAGCACCTCTTGAGCATACTCCTCACATGTAACGTCTATGACATCGATTCGTTTAACCGATGCATCATCATATCTATAGGAGTGACTCGAAGTGTGCCCGACATTAAAGGTTATGGCTTCATCATTGTATCTAAGAGTTATTTCTTCACCATAAACATCAATTAAAGCACGTGCCGTCCTTAGAAAAGGTCTCCCGAGAATGAGGGGAACCCTAGGATCGGCATCAAAATCAACGACTATGAAATCAACCGGATAATGGAATTTCCCCACTTTAACGAAGACATCTTCGGCGACACCTTTTGGTCGAGTAATCATTCGGTCCGCGAGTTCGAGAGTCATACGAGTGGAGGTAAGATCGGGAAGAGAGAGCTTCTTCCATACGGAAAGAGGCATAAGGTTGATGCTAGCGCCAAGATCGGCCAAGGCTAAGCATTCAACCATTCCTGAAAAATCACATGGTATGAGAAACTTGCCGGGGTCTCCAAGCTTTTCGGGCAACTTTTTAAGAAGCACCGCCGAGCAATTCTCATTTAACGGAGTGTTAGCCAATTCAATTAATTTTTCCTTATTACTTAATAAACTCTTAAAGGTCGAAGCAAATTTAGGCATATGAAGTAAAGCATCCGCAAAGCTAATGTTGAAGTGTAATTTTTGGAAAATTTGAAGAAATTTCAGCATTTGATCATTATTTTTCTCACGGAGCTTTTGATCATTAAGTCTTGAAGGATAAGGTATCGACGGTTTAGGCTTAGACTTTAGAGCAACTTCGGGCTCCGGAATAGGAACTTGGACAACCGAAGGTTGGATGTTTTCGGTACTCGGTTGTACCGTATCCTTTGTCACCTCGGTTTCACGTTCCACCATCTTAGGAAGAGAAGAAGAAGTTGGTGGAATCGTAGGTCCATCGTAAGCAACACCACTTCGGGTAGTGATTGCTTTCAAGTCTCCTCTCGGGTTAACAATGGTATTACTTGGAAGTGATCCCGAACCCGAGGTACTTTGATTTTGGTGTTGCATTTGAAAGAAATTAGCCATCATGTTCTTAAGCTCGTTGTTTTGAGTCATCATTTGATTGTTTTGATTCTCTATCTTATAGGTTCTTGCATCAATCATAGATTTAAACTCATTTTGTAATTCTGTTTTCATGTTCATCATTTGAGTTCGCATGTCTCTCAAAATAGCTTCATTACTCTTCATGTAGCTTGTTAACTCTTTTGAAGGTCTAACTTGAGCTTGATAATTCGGGGCTTGAAGATTCGAAGCTTGATAATTGTTGTTTCCTTGATTGAAATTTTTCCCTCTTCCTTGATTGTTCGGACCTTGATAATTCAGGGCTTGAAGATTTCCTTGATTTTGATTTTGATTGTATTGGTTTTGATTATTTTGCACATTTGGTTGATTGAAACCGGGTGGTCCGAGGTAATTATTCGAGCGATAGCTTAGCAAATTACGGTCACCTTGCGGTTGGTAGGAATTACCCCCTAAATTATAGTTACCTGTAGTAGCATAAACGGCCTCTTGAGTGTATCCATCGACGGTTGGGCACTCGGTAAAGGAATGGGGACCACCACAAGTCTCGCATTTCATATCAACAAATTTGACTGTTTGTATTTGTCTCATCATTTCTACAAAATTCTTATTCATTAATTCTAATTGTAGAACAACTTCGAGACTCTCGTTAGTAGAAGTAGAAGAGATATTTCTAGACGCCTCATATCTAGTTGCTGAAGTGTCCCAATGGTTGTGGTGAGTGGTCATGTTCTCGATCAATTCGTAACATTCTTCCGGTGTCTTTTGCATAAAAGTTCCTCCCGTTGCAGCATTGATGGTGTCCCGATGACTTAATGTCAAACCATTGTAAAACGTATCAATTTGTGTAACCAAAAGCATGTTATGGTTGGGACACCGATCAATGGATAATTTTTAACGCTCCCATGCCTCAAATAACGATTCGTGTAGTTTTTGCTCAAATTTCGTGATCTCGTTCCTTAACTTATTCACCATGGAAGGAGAAAAATATTTTGAGAGAAATTTCCTCATCATATCATCGAAAGAGTGAATGGAATTCTTTGGAAGGTGATCATACCATGCGATAGCATGATGCGTCAAGGAATATGGAAAAAGAGATAAGCGAAGGGCGTCATCGGAGACCCCATTTTGTTTCATATGTTGAGTAATTTCCAAGAATTTATCAATATGTCTATTGGCATCGTCGCCCGGTAATACGTGAAATTGAGAATTTTAAACTTGTTGTATCATGTGATGACAAAGTCCAAAATCCCTATTTTACCGGGGAAAGTCCTCTTTACCGAAAAAGGTCCAAAATCCGTAGCTTGAATTGGAATCAGGGCAATTGGTCCGCCCCGCCCATCGATAGACGGTTGGCACAACTCCTCCATCGATCGGGGAGCTTGCTCATTAGGTCTCACCACCGGAGGTGGACCATTGTTATTAGGAGGAGAGGGCCCCGCAGGAGGCGGTCCTATGTTATTATGAGGAATGCTCATAACTTCTTCGAAATCGAAAAGATATGACGGTTCACCTAAATTCCTTCGTCGAATAAGACTCTCGGGATCTCTAAGCGGAGAAAATAGATTAGAAGAATTAGAACGAGTGCTCATGCACTAAAAACAAGATAAGAAAAATAAGATAGAACGAAAATATTTTTGTAACCGATAATCGAACAAGTGTACGGTAGCTCTCTAGATAAACCTACAAAGAAGCGAAGGAGCGGGTAAGCGCGAAGCGTTTTAAAAACCTTCTCCTTTTGAGTCGAAGTTTGTTGGATCGACCCTCCATAAACCTCTCTTAAAATTTGTAAATTTAAAGGTGAGTCGTTTTCACAAGTGACACAACGGTTGATTTTTATGTTTTCAAATTTTTTTGGTATTTTATAAAAATATATTTAAAGCAAAATATTTTTGTATTTTTATGTTT
This sequence comes from Tanacetum coccineum, assembly GCA_026074375.1. Lineage (NCBI taxonomy): Eukaryota > Viridiplantae > Streptophyta > Magnoliopsida > Asterales > Asteraceae > Tanacetum > Tanacetum coccineum. Next base: position 73,339 of record BQNB010007008.1, on the reverse strand, counting down.
TTATAAAAGAAAATAGAAAATTATAAACGGTAACTTCACGAGGAAGGATCTTCAAGGCATTAACTTCAAATACTTCGCGAAAATCGTACACCTCTTCCCCGGAAGCGGCGCCAAAAATTTGATTCAATCCAAATAGTCTATATATAATTAAATATATATTCTAAATATCTCAAACTAATTATAGTATAGTAAGTATCTTGTTTGATAAGAAAATTGCTTGAGGACAAACAATATTTTATCTCCCGGATGTCGTATCCCGACAAGAGGTGAATTTGAAATCCACGAAAGTATTTTGTTTGATGCTTGAATATCAAATATTTTGAATTTTGATTCTACTTCTAAAAATTAAACACAAAAGCAACTAAAGGCAAACAAATAAGGCAATTAAAGATTTAAAGTAAAAACGTTAACGGGAATTCTAAAACGCGACATATAAGCAAATAATACAAATTTTAACCCTACAAACTCAAATTTAATTTTTATAAATCCTAAATGACTAAAAATAATTTTCAGAAAAAGAATTATATTTTTTTGATTTTATTTTATTTATTATGAATTAAAAACGATTTTAATCTAAAAAATTAATTAAAAATACTAAACGAATCTATAAAAATTTGGAAAAATTATGAAAAGTACTTTATACTATGAGGAATCTAAGAAAAATAAAAGCTGGAAGGAGTGCTAAACAAATAAGCTGAAAATAAGCAAAAAGGGGCTGAAAAGCTTAATACTGAAAAAGACTAGTTTAATTAAATTGTGCAAGATTATACTCGAAAAAGACCCAAGGGCAGATGGTGTTTGTGTGTTGTGTTGAGGCGTTGAGTGTATGAAGGGAGAGGTCACATGTTCGAACCTGTGGCTTCCCTTTTTGCAAATTTTTTTATTTTTTATTTTTCTCTTTGTAAAAAGCTAAAACCCTACAAAATAAGCAACTTTTAACAAAATGATTTTTTTCTTAAACACACAAATAAGCCACAAATAAGCAGAAACAGGAAGCTGTTTCTATTTAAAAGACTTAGAGGCTTTTTAGCAAACTTAAATTTCTCAATAAGCTTCAATAAGCTAAACCAAAGTTCAAATAAGCTGCTAACACTAAAATCAAACTCTTTAAGCTCAATTATCTTCAGAATAAACAATCCTAAAAGCTATAAGCTCTAAATATCAGTTAAGCTCCTTTAGTGCTAAAAACAGCTAACAAACAGACCAACTAGGCACTTTTGAGCTTATTTTTAAGCAACTAAATGGAACCTTATGGCAAAATGACTTGTAAAACCTTAAAGCTTATGCTAAAAACTATCTAAATCAACAATCAAAAAGTATTTTGAAAATCAAATAAGCTAAGAGAAGGCTAAATGAAAAAGCTGCTCAGGCAGTTTAACTATATTTTTGGATTTTTCAAATTTTTATCAAAACACTAAAGTGCTACTTTTAGGCCTAAATTCAGATAACCTAATAAGCTATAAACAAGATAATAAGCCCTAACAGATTATCTTTGACCTATAAACTATTTATGCTCCAAATTTTAAATCCTAAATCTAACTTATACTACCTTAATTTTAAGATTGAAAAAGGCTATTAAGCTGTTTTACTATCTGATGCAATTGACCAAACCTTTAGCCAAAACTCAAATCTACTAATGCAGACCTTAAGGACTTAGGTACTACACAAATTAAACATCAAAACAAGAGCAAATGATCAACTTAAGCTACTTAGAACAGATCTAAGCACAAAATGCTATGATTTTGAGCTTATGAACTCAAATTCAAGCATCTAACACACAAACTTATTATAACCTGATTTAGCCAAACAAAAACCTTAAATCCTTATCTTATAACCTTAAATTTGATGTTTAAACTTGATCAAAAGGACCAAAAGGCTCTTGACAGCACTAACTCAAATTAGTACTGTCTTGTGCCAAACACTCCTTTAGAAAGCTTATAATCATTTTTAGCTTATAAAACTGAGAGTTAAAGCTTAAATAAGCTAAACTAGATAGTGACAAGCTTATATTATATCTAATAAGCAAATTTCAACTATCAAATAAGCTGTAACAATAAGCTACTAGATTATGCTAATATTTTTGGATTTTCAATTAATTTATATCAAAAACTTATAAAATGAGATCTAAACTAACAACTAAACACAATAAGAAACAAACAACAATAATAAGCATATTTAAGCAAATAGAAACAGAGAATAAGCAGTTATAAGTAGTAATAAGCAAAAACAGAAAAATAAGCTAAAGTAAAGTGAAAATGACAAGTACCTTTGTCCCAGCTAAACAGGGATCAATTAAGCTTTAATAAGCTAGATCTACAAGCTCCAGCTTATCATAGATAAGCTAGTGAGGTCTATAAGCCCTTCCTTAATTGGCTTATCATCCATTTTATAAGCTAAGGTAATTTAGGGGAGATTTAAGTGAGATTCCAAACTCAGTTAAGCTTTTGAGGGCTTAACTGAGTAGAGGCTAGCTTAAGTAGTATTTGAGAGCTCATAAGAGCTTATTAGATTGAAATTAAGCTTAAACAAACCATAGATGTAATAAGTAAAAACATGAATTGAACATTAACTGAAATTTTATTGATAAACAAGTGAGTTACAAACTTTTATAAAGGAAATTACATCAAATTAAAGACATTAAGCTAAAAACTGTTATAATAAGCTAAAAATACTAATTAAGCTAAATACTACTCTAGATGATCATTTCTGTGAGTGAAGCCCTCCTTATATAGCAGTGGGAAGAACCTTCTAGCCTCTTAGACGCTCCCCTCATCTCTAATCCAAGCCCTTCAATCTATAACTGTTTCTAATCTTCAATCTTGACCGTTAATTGCTCTCCACGTCCCATCAATCAATCATATGGTGTGGGATTACTAGCGTGGCTCCCAAATATGTCAAACTTGTCAGCAATTGCTTCTAGAAGGACGGGAGAGAGTGTACTTTGGTGGATTTACCCTATGCGAGGTGAATAGTGAAAATGGAGGGAACGAGGATGGATAAATAGTACATTTGACTATCTTATTGACTCGTCTCATACTTCTTGACTTTTTGACCGAGTATAGATTTGGGCCTTTTGGTTTAATATTAGAATTTGGGCTCGGTTGTTAATAAGAAAGGGTATTGTGCTTTAAGGGTTATTCATGTAAGGTTTAAGCATAATTGGACTGACCCGGCCCATTGAGTGGGCCCGGGTTGGTCCGTAGAAAATGGTTACGCCTTCGGCTTTGGGTTTTTTCGCGCTCTTTCCGATCCCGTGCTCGTATTTTGTCCGTTTTGTCTTTATTTTGTCCTTTTTTTGATATCCGTTACCTGCACATACACAAACACAAAAACAAGCATATACATTGTATTTTTCACACGTTTTTGGTTATTTGGGCTCGTTTTTATAATAGAAAAGGTATGTGATTTAACACATACCATATATGCAATTATTACAAACTATGGGTGTATAACAACGTAGCCCACTATGACTTGTATTCAAACTATTTATCATAAACCGCAAGTGTAACATATATGAGATAAAAAAATTCATTGGGGTGTATAATTCTTTATCCAAAAAGTTACTTTACCCTCAATAACATACCCCACGGTAGCAAATCCAGCATAAATTCAGCAAATATAAAATATTATTCCCGTTTGCTTCTGCCAGTTTGAAGTTTACTTCTGACAGATGCCTCAGTAATAGTATACTCTTTAGAGTCTATAGATGCTACTAATTGTTGAGTCCCATTAGCAAGTGTTCTGACTGTGGCAGTTTGCCAGAACTGTTTGACTAGGGAGTCATAGATAGTAGGATTATGAGTTAAGGCATACCTGAGAGATGTGTACCTTTAAGAAAATCCACTACCTCAGTGAAACCAACACTTTCATTTGGTTTCTTCAGGAAGCGACCATATTATGCTTGTCAGAGTACTTTAGATTGGCCATATGGACTCGTTGATGAACAAAAATCATAAGAATGGAAATTCTAATCTGGGTTTGATGCGAGTGAATTACTAAGTGCTGGTTAGAAGGAGAGGAAAAATTTTAGTTTTTAATCGAATGAGTAACCAAGGTTTCTTATTAGACCGTGTGTAAAAGAAGTTTCTTTAGATAAAGAACAGATATTTTAAATTTAAGAAAGTGCAGTATTTTATCCAAATAGAAAACCTATGTTAGAAGTACGCGCCGTAAAAATCTCTAACGGTAATATATAAATGAAGAAAAGTCAATTTTCCCTCACCAGCACCAACGGTCATCTACCAGTATTAAAATTAGTCTACCAGTACTAATATAGGCTACCAGAATTAACATATAGACTACCAGTATTAACCTATAGACTACCAGTATTAACCTATAGACTACCAGAATTAACTTTAAGTCCACAGAATTAACAAGTAATCTACCAGAATTAACTTGTAGACTACCAGAATTAACTCTAATACTTAGTACTTACAGACCAGATATGAGTAGATTTGTCCAGCACTGCATCTATCCATCCTCAAATCCATGCTTCTCCTAAAAAGTTAGTGCAATAAAAAGAAAAATATACTATGAACTTGAACTAACTATAACCTATCTACCAGCATTAATACCCTAGCAGTATTAATGTAAATTAGTATGTACAAACTTTACAATTTAACCTCCCCTCAAATGTAACTACAGATTTAACATTCCAATGCTGACCACCAAAAAGTTAAACCTGGTAACATCAAATCCTTTGGTGAGAAGGTCTGCAACATTTGAAGTCAGTGTATCTTGAGAACAACCTATCAATCACTTCTCATAACAATCCTTATGTTAGTGATGTCCCAATCTTCATGTGATTGGTTCTTGATAAAATACAGGATTCTGACAACACAGATGGTGCTCACAATGACATATGGATTTGGTGCTCATGAAGTTTAAAGCCATAAATCCATAAGTTGGTTTTTTGTATCCATAGTACTTGCATCACACAATGACAACCTGCAACATATTTTGCCTCAGTAGTAGAATTTGCCACAATTGTCTGCTTTTTGCATTGCCAAGATATGAGTCTTCTACCAAGAAATTGACATCCACCAGTTGTTGATTTCCTGTCAAGGCTTGCACCTGCATAATCACTATCTAAGAAAGCTTCTAGTTCAAAAGGGGAATCCCTAGGATACCATAACCCTAGTTTGGGTTGATGTTTGAGATATCTAAAGATCCTCTTTACAGCATGTAAATGGGAAGCTTTTGGAGTGACTTGAAACCTTGCACAGGCACAGACAGCAAACATGATGTCTGGCCTTGATGCAGTCAAATACATCAGGGAACCAATCATTGATCGGTATTCATGCACATCTACCTCTACACCATCTTCATCTTTAACCAAGGGTTTGTTTGACTCAATAGGAGTAGTAGCTGTTTTGATGGAGCAAAAATCAAACTTCTTGAGAATGTCAGCTACATACTTGTCTTGACTAATGAAGATTCCATCAGGTTGTTGCTTCACCTGTAGTCCCAAAAAGAATGTAAGCTCTCCCATAGAGCTCATCTGGAATCTTTTGCCATAACATTCTTCAAATCAGTAAACATAGACTTCTTAGAAGAGCCAAATATGATGGTCATCCACAAAGACTTGGACCTCAAACATAATAGTCCACTCTATTCTTCTTTAAAAACAAGGTTTTGTCTATGGTACTCTTCTAAAACCATTCTCTAACAGAAAGAAATAATGTCTCATACCAGGTCGAGGAAGCTTGATGTAGACCATAAAGAGCTTTAACCACCTTATAGACTTTGTTTGGATGAGCAGGATCAACAAAGCCTGGAGGTTGATAAACATAAACCTCTTCTTCAATTGTGCCATAGAGAAAAACACTTTTAACATCCAATTGATAGACAAGAAACCCCTTATATGATGTAGAAGGCAAGAACAACTTATTTGCCCTCATTCTAGCAACAGGTGCAAACACCTCATCATGGTCAATTCCTTCTTCTTGTCTTATGACCTTGACTAAAAGCCTGTCTTTATTGTTCAACGATCCCATTATCGTTCTCTCATCTTTCTGGTTTTTAAAAACCTACTTAGTACCAATTGCCTTCTTTCCAAAAGGCAAATCCACAAGTATCCAAACCTGCTGTAACTTGAACTGGAGCAATTCCTCTTGCATTGCTTCAACCTAGCTTTCATCCTTTAAGGCTTGTAATATAGTCTTGGGTTCTTCTTGAGAGAGAAAACATGCAAACAAACAGTTCTGATGATCCTTGTGGTTTGTTCTATTCTGTTTGTGAATGTAACTTACTAAGGCTTGTTGTGCTGAAGAAGCCTTTTAAATCTTCCCTCTTGTTTGAACTGCTGATGTAGGATCTCCTAGAATTTGTCCTTTTGGATGATCCTTATGAATTCTGAGTGTGGGAATAGGACTGACAGCAATGGTGTTATCCATGTTGTTGAAATCAGCCACTGCACCCACATCTTCATCATCATCATAAGCTCCATTGAATATTCCATCATTTGGGAGAGTATCAGAAGCATCTTCCAAGTCAGGCATATTTGGATCAATAGGTAAATCAGCATTAGGGAGAGTAGATGCATCAATAGGTATTTTGCCTCCAAGATAGACAAATAATGATTCATTAGCATTTTGTACCGTGGAGTACAAACATCCCCCCCCCCCCCCCCCCACTCCCAAATTGCACTACATTAGGTGTGTTAGACCTATCAATACTAATAAATGATCTATCAGTACTAACAAATGGCCTAGCAGTATTAAGTTGGTAAGTACTGGTAGCTTGAGCTGCCATCTTTTGAGATGCAATTCTCCTATTTTCTTCTTCAAAGGCTTGTCTTGATTCATCATTCATAGCATTAGCAACCAATTCTTGAGTAACCATCATCTCAAGTTCATCTTCCCAGACTTGTTCATCTGCTGGCATCTGATGTTGTCTTTCCTTATCAAAAACATCTTCTGAAACTTGTATACCTTTATCTGGAGAAGCATCTTCAGAAGGTTGTTCTTGTGCATCCTGAACAACATCCTTTGCTGGAATCCATGTCCTATGAGGTTGTAGTGGAAAGCAATATGTTAATTCCTGATATGGCCCTTTATCTTTTCCCGATTGAACCTGGCAACATAAGAATCTTGTGTAACCTGCATCACTATAACTTATTTTCTACACTAACAAGGAATATAATTCATTAATTGATGAGAAAATCAAGATCAAACACCAAATTGGCCGTTCTGCCATACTTGGTTGATCTTCAAGAAAATTAATGTGCAAATTCTCTTCTACCCTTTTGTGTCATTTTGTTAGTATACTCAAAATGGCTTATACGTAGAGGCGTAGATATCCAAGCAAATGAACCTCTCAGATTTCCCATCAATTTGCCTAAGGAATCTAACGGTGTTCAGAATAGTCAAAGAGGGCACCAAAAGGTCTTCATAAAACTAATACTAGGTGATTTAACTATTAATATTCATAAGGTGTCGTATTTTGAGGTTGGTCACTAATACTCTATTTAGTACATAGAAAGGCCTTTGTTAAAATTTAATTAGTGAAAAAATTTACATTAAAATTAAAAAATTAAAAATTGTCAATATAAAGTATTAACTACCTCTGCCCAAATGGGATGGGTAAAAGTGAGTCTTGCTAACCATAGTTCCTAGCTGTCTCAATAGGGTCTTAGTTTTCCTTTCTACAACACCATACTGCCTGTGAGTTACTAGCTGACACTAAACTCCCTTTTGATACCTTTCTAGCATAGAATCAATTTGGGGGGGGAAGAAAGCGATAGTTTCTTTAAACTCTACCCATTATCACGATCTAATGATTATTAACATTATGAGTATCAATTGTTTTTTCTAAGCCTATGATAAGATCAAAAGGTGGTCAGATTTTCTTATAGGTTTTGATAGAATTGATATAGATTACACATTGTTGTAACTTATTACAATATTAACTCCTCAGACTCATTCTCCACTCTTTTAGATTCTTTTTTCACACATTCGTAATCTGCTGAATCCATCAGTCACAACCATCTTACCTTTCTTGTTGATGCTTTCTATAGAGACAGATCCAAATAAGCCATGTAAGAGTAATTTCTAGGGGGCTTTCTGATGATTCCTATCCTAACTTGCCTTACAGGAGGCTTATGTTGCTTACCCTTCTTGAAGGCAACATAGTGTGTCATTCACTACAAACTTTTGAAGGTAAACCTCTAACGAGGTGTCCTTTAACAAGTTTATTTATATTTTTGAAAAGGGCGCGTGTTCTAAGCTAATGTGCATAATTAAGACTCATCTGCTGTTGCACTTTGCATATAAACAAGTTATTACCTCGAAAGGAACAATGTTTCATTAAATCCACAAGTTGTACACACCATCTTTTCTAGTAGCTCTATGAACAATTTGACTTTCATCAAGACTAAATCTAAGAGACAAGATTGGTCATACAGACTCATAAAAAGGACACTATTTTTTCTGACACACATTTGTGAGACAGATGAATGATTAAACTTAAGTTCTCTACAATAGTAAACATCATCAACGTCCCTAAATAAAGCAATTTAGATTTTACCTTTACCCCGTTAATTTACTCTTTTAGGATCACTTCCAAAAGCCACAAAGCCTCCATTTAAATCTTCATAGTCTGAAAGATAAGCTTTGTTGCCAGTCATATGGCTAGAGCAACCACTATCCACCACTGCATGATCCTGTAACAAGATCTCTGGATTGCCCTGCACAAAAGGTAAAGTAGAATTAGTATCTCTTTTGATCCAAAGTCAATACTGACTTGGAAATCCCTTTTGGGTCTACATACTCAAATTTCTTGAGCATGTAAGAGCCATTATATTTGTACACATGATCCTGGTAATTCATCTTTGGCCTCCAAACCCATTTAGCCTTTTTAAGGACATTTTCCACCTTACCTTTACTAACTATTGCCCTTGTCCCAACAGTAGTCATGTTTTTAACCCCAAAAGTTTTCACATCAGGTTTTAAGTCTTTGGGTCTATAAACTGGTTGGGTGAAGTAAGACCTCTTGATTTGTGTGTTTGAGGCTTTTGGTCTTACAATGTCCAATCTTGGGTGTGTTGGTCTAATAATACTATTTTTATGCTATTTTTGAGGCCAATGACCTAGCAGTACTAACAGGCCTAACAGTATAAACAGGCCTAACAGTACTAATAGACCTAGCAGTACTAACATTTGTTCTAACAGTATTAACTAAACCTGATCTGGTTAGTACTGCTGATGGGTTAAAGGTTCTTTTTGCATGAGGGTATTTCTAATTTTTTTGAAAAGTTTTTGGTGATTCCCCTTTTCCATAATCCCATACAGGATACTACCCACTCCCAGTATTGATCACATTCTATAGACCCTAGGTCCAGGACCTTTTAGTCAAAGAAATCATAGTCTTTTATCAAATGGCCAGTGCTTTTGCAAACAAAACAAGCTTTTTTATTTTATGTACATTCTTAAAACCAATGCCTTAGTTTTTTTAGAAGTTTGGACCCAGGCATAGGGTCGAATAATCTTCTTTGGAAAGTGATTACACGACTTCAAGTGATATCTGGTAACCATCTTTGGTAATTAGCTAGGCTATTGATTATCTTCACCCTGATCTAGGCTCCCAACAACCAACAATCAAAGAAGATTATTTTGTGATAATCAATGGCTGCTGCTGCTATGAAACACATGGCTTCAAACTTTGCCAAGCTTGACAAGTTTGAAGGGGTGGACTTTAGAAGATGACAGAAGAAGATGCACTTCTTGCTTTCCAGCATGAGTGTGGTGTATGTGCTGACTACTCCTATTCCTGAAGATGGTGGTGATGATGCAACCGTGGAACAAATCAGGAAAAGGGCCAAGTGGGACAATGATGACTATGTCTGCAGAGGTTTAATCCTCAATGGTATGTCTGATTCTTTATTTGATATTTACCAGAATGTTGAATCTTCCAAAGAACTATGGGATTCCTTGGAGGCCAAATATATGGCTGAGGATGCATCAAGTAAGAAGTTCCTTGTTAGTAATTTCACAAATTACAAAATGACTGATTCAAGACCAGTCTTGGAACAATACAATGAACTTCTTGGTATACTTGGAAGGTTTACACAACATAAGATGAACATGGATGAGGCCATTCAGGTCTCTTGTATCATTGACAAACTCCCTCCTTCTTGGAAAGATTTCAAGCACACCTTGAAACATCTCAAGGAGGAGTTAACTCTTGTTGAGTTGGGCAGTCATCTGCGCATTGAGGAGTCCCTCAGGGCGCAGGATAGTGACAAGCCAAAGGGCAACAATGTTGTTGGTCCACAGTGATTGGACGTGGTTGTGTAGATCTTAGATTTAGTTCTGGAAAGATTGTTTCGTTGTTTAATGTTTTGCATGTTCCTAATATAAGGAAGAATTTGGTTTCTAGTAGTGTTTTGAATAATTGTGGTTATAAACAAGTGATTGAATCTAATAAATTTATTTTATCCAAACATGGTGTGTTTATTGGTTTTGGTTATTTGAGTAATCAAATGTTCAGGCTTAATATTGTTAATGATAATATTGCTTCAGCCTTTATGTCAACCTCTAAACTGAATGATTCAATCCTATGGCATGCTAGACTGGGCCATGTCCACTTTAAGAGGATGCAAGATATGTCTAAGGATGGGTTAATCCCAGCTTTTGACATGGACACTGAAAAGTGTAAGACTTGCATGCTGACCAAAATAACTAAGAAACCATTTCAAAATGTAAAACGTGAAACTAATGAGTCAACAGACCTGGTGCATGGACGTGGTTGTGTCAATCTTAAGTTTAGTTCTGGAAAGATTTTTTCGTTGTTAATGTTTTGCATGTTCCTAATATAAAGAAGAATTTGATTTTTAGTAGTGTTTTGAATAATTATGGTTATAAACAAGTGATTAAATCTAATAAATTTGTTTTATCTAAACATGGTGTGTTTATTGGTTTTGATTATTTGAGTAATCAAATGTTCAGGCTTAATATTGTTAATGATACTATTTTCTTTAGCCTTTATTGCAAAACCTCTAAACAGAATGGTTTCAAATCCAATGGCATGCTAGACTGGCCATGTCCATTTTAAGAGGATGCAAGATATGTCTAAGGACGGGTTAATCCCAGCTTTTGACATGGACACTAAAAAGTGTAAGACTTGCATGCTGAACAAAATAACTAAGAAACCATTTCAAAATGTAAAACGTGAAACTAAAGTTTTAGAGCTGATCCATAGTGATTTATGTGATCTACATGCTACTCCTTCACAAGGGAATAAATTTTTTATAACAGTTGTAAGACTCCCTGATCCAAAGCTAAAAACTTTAGGTGAAATAGGCATTAAATGCATCTTTGTTGGTTATGCTAAGCATTCTAAGGCTTTTAGGTTCTATGTCATTGAGCCTAATGATTCAGTTTCAATTAACTCTATAATTGAATCAAGGGATGCAATCTTTGATGAGAAGATGAGAATAGATTCTCATCAGTCCCTAGACCAAGTCTTAGGATTCCTAATGGAACTGAAGACATTGATGGTTCAGTGGTCCTTGAAGAGGTCATGATGCGGTTGTCGTAAGGGACTTCTACAAGAAGTTTTACAACTCCATAGGCAGTGTACCTAATCGTTGTAGTGTAGTATAGGCAAGACTCGGGGGTTGTTATCATTCTCTAGGGGAATAGCACTGTGAAGGCCGATCAAATGTTCACTCTAAGTCTAAAGGTGAAGGAAGATTTCTTTTTGTGTTTTTATATTTAATGAAAGCAAGTAAATTCTGATTTTAGAGAGGTTTTGGTTTTTAAGCTAATTAATTATTAATAAACTAAATAACAATTATACAATGAAGCGTATTCACCTGAGATGTACTACTCCTTGCTAGCTATCCAATTCTACCTATTGCTTTGTCACACTTGAGATGTAATGTGTAAGTATTTCCTAATTCATGAACGGATTACACAAACCTGCCGTCTATGTAGTATTCCATTAGGGCAATGCACAAGTAAGGTAGCATGAAGACTATTACAAGGCCCCTAAGAGTATATTACATGCAATTGAAATATCTTAAGAGGGGTCAACCATATAAGGGGTAAGGTAGTATGAAGACTATTACCCATGGTATCCTTTCTACACAATCACGTTTCCCTAGACATATCAACAGCGATACAGACAAAAGCTGGTTTTCTAAGGCCTAACGCACACATCCATCAACAAGAAGCAATAGGAAACAAGAATTGTAAAGTATAATCAATTAAACACATTGAATCTGTCACAAACAACAAGATCTAATCAATTAATGACAAGGTTCATGCATTTCCAAATAAATACTAGATGAATTAGCCAAGCATACTCAAGCAAGAGAAATCACAATCAACAAAAAGAATTGAAGACATGAACTAAGATAGATATGATAATCAAACCATTACAAGATGTTTATGGATTTAATTAGGTCTTCTAAGTTGATGAAAAAACACCTACCCAAACCCTAGAATCGGACTTAGGGTTGAGGGCTTGATAAAAATGAAGCTATGAGGTTGTATTTATAGGTAAAACCTAAACCGACTGGTTCTTAATATAATGGCATATATATATATATATATATATATATATATATATATATATATATATATATATATATAACTAAAATACCAATTATCAATAATAGTATAGTAATAAGTATTCCGCGAGGATTCTAGAAGATTACTTTTATCCAAAGTAAAATTCAAAACCTTCCCGAGTCGTATCCCGACGAGGTGCGAATTGAGAATCGGTTAAGTTCGTGATCGCGTGATTTGAATGGTTTTAAAGATCTTGATTTGGTTTCTATTTCTACTAATGAAAATGCATAAAAACATGTAAACGCAAGCAACAATTATGACAATTAAAAATAAAACATGAAAATGTTAACGGGAAATTAAAAACGCGACATATAAGCAACTAATTCAAATTTTAACCCTACAAACTCAAATTTACTTTCTAAAAATCCTAACTGACTAAAAATAATTTTCAGAAAAAGAATTATATTTTTTTGACTTTTATTTTATTTATTATGAATTAAAAACGGATTTAATCTAATTAAATCATTAAAAATAGCAAACTAATCATTAAAAATCTGAAAAAATAGGAAAAGTGCTTAATACTATGAAGAACCTAAGAAAAATAAAAACTGGGAAAAAGGCTGAACGAATAAGCTGATAATAAGCTAAAAAGGCTGATAAGCAAAACTAGAGAAAACACCTTAAATAATAAACGTGTTGGGACTTTAATGAAAAAGTCCCAAGGGCGCAGTTGGTTAAGTGTGTGTGGTGTTGAGACGTATGTGTGCTAAGGGTGAGGTCACAGGTTCGAACCTGTGGCTTCCCTTTTTGCAAAAATATTTTTTTTATTTTTCTTTTTGTAAAAAGCTAAAACCCTACAAAATAAGCAACTTTTAACAAAATGACTTTTTCTTAAACACACAAATAAGCCACAAATAAGCAGAAACAGGAAGCTGTTTCTATTTAAAAGACTTAGAGGCTTTTTAGCAAACTTAAATTTCTCAATAAGCTTCAATAAGCTAAACCAAAGTTCAAATAAGCTGCTAACACTAAAATCAAACTCTTTAAGCTCAATTATCCTCAGAATAAGCAATCCTAAAAGCTATAAGCTCTAAATATCAGTTAAGCTCCTTTAGTGCTAAAAACAGCTAACAAACAGACCAACTAGGCACTTTTGAGCTTATTTTTAAGCAACTAAATGGAACCTTATGGCAAAATGACTTGTAAAACCTTAAAGCTTATGCTAAAAACTATCTAAATCAACAATCAAAAAGTATTTTGAAAATCAAATAAGCTAAGAGAAGGCTAAATGAAAAAGCTGCTCAGGCAGTTTAACTATTTTTTTGGATTTTTCAAATTTTTATCAAAACACTAAAGTGCTACTTTTAGGCCTAAATTCAGATAACCTAATAAGCTATAAACAAGATAATAAGCCCTAACAGATTATCTTTGACCTACAAACTATTTGTGCTCCAAATTTTAAATCCTAAATCTAACTTATACTACCTTAATTTTAAGATTGAAAAAGGCTATTAAGCTGTTTTACTATCTGATGCAATTGACCAAACCTTTAGCCAAAACTCAAATCTACTAATGCAGACCTTAAGGACTTAGGTACTACACCAATTAAACATCAAAACAAGAGCAAATGATCAACTTAAGCTACTTAGAACAGATCTAAGCACAAAATGCTATGATTCTGAGCTTATGAACTCAGATTCAAGCATCTAACACACAAACTTATTATAACCTGATTTAGCCAAACAAAAACCTTAAATCCTTATCTTATAACCTTAAATTTGATGTTTAAACTTGATCAAAAGGACCAAAAGGCTCTTGACAGCACTAACTCAAGTTAGTGCTGTCTTGTGCCAAACACTCCTTTAGAAAGCTTATAATCATTTTTAGCTTATAAAACTGAGAGTTAAAGCTTAAATAAGTTAAACCAGATAGTGACAAGCTTATATTATATCTAATAAGCAAATTTCAACTATCAAATAAGCTGTAACAATAAGCTACTAGATTATGATAATATTTTTGGATTTTCAACTAATTTATATCAAAAACTTATAAAATGAGATCTAAACTAACAACTGAACACAATAAGCAACAAACAACAATAATAAGCAGTAATAAGCTATTCTAAATAATAATAAGCTAAAATAAGCTGAAATGCAAAATTAAGCTTTAAAATGGAAAATAAGAACTTACAATTGCCTTTGCACAAACAAGGCTTATGATATGCTCTTAGAGCTTATCTACTGAGCTCCAGCTTATCAAAGATAAGCTGGTGTTGTCCATGAACCCATCCAAGTCTGGTTCATCATCCAAAATAAGCTGAGGTAATTTAGGGGAGGATTTTGTGATTTTTATAATTTTTAAGATAGAAATGTAAATAAGCTTTTATATAAGCTTTGAATAAACCAAAAGCTTATTTAAGAGCTTAATAACAGAATTTAAAGGACAAGTAAAGTAAATGACAATATTTAAAAGAACTTAAAATTTCATTAACTTGAAAAATGATTACAATGCTTTAAAATGTAAATGACAAGTATTTAAATGACATAAAAAGTAAATTACAAGTATGTAAATGACAGTATTAAGCTGGTCAAATTAGTGAAAATAAGACAAAGAAAAATGAGCTACAATGGCCTCTATTTATAGGCGAATGAGAGAGGGTCTTGAGCTCTTGTGTGTTTCTTGTGTGAGAGGGTTGAGAGTGTGCTCTCCTTCTTTAATCCTAACCATTCCTTAATTTCTTCATTCCTAAGCTTGAATTTGAGCCATTGGACCATGTGTGCTAATGATTACCTAATCATTGGCACACGGATTGCCAAAGTGGCAATCATTTAACATCATGGATGACGTCTGTCTATCTAGAAGGGGTTGCATATTGATGCGTGGGATTGGGGTGATTTACCCTGGTGTTTGTTAATGGTGAAAATGAGAGGGAGGGAAAAGTGGAGGAGCAACAGTAACTATGATTTTGGGAGTTGACCATTGACCTTGTTTTTGGACTTGGGCTTAGTATTAGGATTTTGGGTCGGGTAAGGGTTTATAAGATTAAATGGTTAACGGTGGTTAAGGGGATTATAAGAGGGTTGTTAGTTTTAGGACTAACGGTGTAAATCAATAAGGACTAACGGTTTAAGTGTTTTTAGGGTTTCTTTTTAGTTTAAATGTTTAATGGGATTGGGTTTGGTTTAGACTTAAGATAAACTTGCCTTCGGCTTCAATATTTCCGCGCTCTTTTCATTTCCGTGCTTGGCTTTGTTCGGTTTTGCTTCGTTTTTGTCCTTTTTAATTAATATTTGTACCTGCAAGACACAAATCACAAAACATACAAATACAATGCATTTTTATCTGATTTTGGTCATTTTTGGTCTTTTTAGCTTAATTAATTAGGTAAAATGGATGTGTAAATTAACACATACCAAAATCCCCCATACTAAGCTATTGCCGTGTCCTCACGCAATGTTATAAACACACACTTAGAAAACCAAAAATTTCAACCCCTTTAGACTAATCACCTTGAAAAGTAGCAAAGTGCTCATCTAAAGAGATTAAGAAATCACTAGTTTTGAAAAGTTCCCCGTTTAACCATTTTTATGCATTAACTATTATTATTCATACATATCATAACTACACGGAATAAAAACACTAAAAGGATAAATTCATCGTTCTTGATTTTTCACCCACCCCAAACCAAGCTTAAAAACGAAATCATTGTTAAATACAAGTTAAGATGCTAACACTACTCATAAATGCTAATTGTGAAAGCATTGCTACTTTCTGCTCCCTTATTCCTAAGTCCTCTAAAGATTTTATTCTTATTATTTGCGACAAATGAATTAATGTCTTATTTTTATACAGTAAACCCGGTTTAGACCACAATTAGTTTGAAATCCTTTCCTAAAGAGACGATATGGTAAGAATAAGGTCCACATTAAGGTTCTAATTTCGCATGATTTAGGGGTTATCCTTTTTAGATAACCCCGGAGTCGAAATTTGGCTTTATTATTATTATTGCAACATTATTACACCTCGGTCCTTTAGAAGGCTGCAACATCGGTTGTGAGCCGGCAAGATGCAGCAAACATATTTTGACCTCGTAATTTTCCTCAACTTTTAGTGGCCTGCAAACATCGGTTGGTGAGTTGGCAGTGCGCAAACTTTTATCTGTCTCGGATTAGTATGATGTGCCTTATTTTGAAGACTGTCACATCGGTTGTGAGCCGGCAAGATGCAGTAAACTTTTATCAGGCCACAGTTTTATTCTTTTTATTAATACCTCCACCCTTTAAACGACTACCACATCGGTTGTGAGCCGGCAAGAGGTAGTGGTCTTATTTCGGCTTTGGTTTATTACATAACTTATTATTATTAGCCAAATTTCAAGTCCTGTGGTCTTTTAACAACTGCCACATCGGTATGCGAGCCGACCATGGTCCAGGAGTCTATTTCCCCACAACACTGACAAAACCTCGATGTGTACCTTACTTTCACCAGAAGGAATCTCTACGAAGTGATTTAAACTAAGAATCACAAAAACCTAAAGTAACTTTATTTATTAACAATTATATAATGTTTATTAAGCTAATGGGAGCAAAAAGCCACAATTAACCTTCTATGAGCCTTAAAGAGATCCAACTACTCTATGTTTGATTCTATCTTTATATAAAACTCTATCATTTCACGTTCTTCGCAAATTTAAAATCTTTAATAAAAAGATCCGCGAATGCTTAGTCTAATAAAACAAGCTTTGCATATTTAAAGTCTATCATGGAAACTTGCAAACTCTTGGCTCTTTTAAGCTAGAATTCGCATTTTAAAGCTTCTTGTATAAAAGACTAGCAAAAGCTTAAATTTATATAAGTTAAGAGGCAAGCTAGAGCGCAACATGCTCGATCAAGTCCAAATTTATTCCTTAAAAAGACAAAACATTGTGTCTAAACACTTATTCTCTTTTTGAAATTTTTTAAATTTTTGCTATTTTTGGTGGAAAAACGGGGTTACGCGAAGTTAAGGCAAATGCAAGTAAGATCGAATCGAAAGATCCCCCCATACTAGAACTACACATTTTCCTTAATGTGAGACTGTCACCCCATACAAATTTCAAGGCATAATCCAAATATTAAGGGGTTTCTACGCAAATCTAAAGCCGTTTATTAAGTATGCTAATAGATAAACATTAAATCAATAAGATCTAGGATATCGGATTCCCATATATAAGCATGCAAAGAATTGAAGATCGAGTGGACTATGGACAAAACCACGAGTACGAGAATCTTCAAAATCTGGGGCAATCCTGGACAAAAACCACAAAACACGAAACACGAGAAAAGAAGAGGTGAGCCTCCTCACATCACACTTATTCATTTTAATAATTTACTAGTATTAAGGATAAGCATGGGTTGCCACCCACGAAGCGCTTGTTTTTGTGCGAGTCTCTAGCTTGACTCTCCTTATATCGTTGTAATATTAGGGACGAAACAAGTAGAAGAGCAATATTCCATTTGACTTTCAAATGCCACCGCCTCAAGAGAAGAAAAATAAAAAGCGGAGATGCCGGGGTCAAAAATGGTATCCTCATTCCCGGAGGAGAGAGGAAATCGCGTTTTGAGTAAAAATTCTAAGTATAGACTTTTTACGAAATTTCGACATGACCCGTACGTTTATACAACGTTTTCTAAGGTTTTTAAACATTTATTCCAAACAATTTTCCTCAAATTCACCATTTTTCGACAAAATGCCAAAATCCATATTCCGCAATGTTCACCAAAACGTATTTCCCAAACGACTTCCAATATCAATTTGTAAGTATGTCCCATTTTCCAAAGTTCACCCAAAACTCATAAATCGACTAGTTAACACTTATTGGGCTGTAAGGCCCAATAAGGATCCATTAAGCTCGAAAATAAGCTAATAAGCTACGCAGTATATTTGGTTATCCCCATAAGTTATCAAAATAGTCCACAAAAATACGACATAAGAGGTAAATAACCAAAAATACCCTTTTTGTATTCCCTTTTTGCCGTGAGCTAATAAGCCCAAAATAAGCTCGAAAATTGCTTAATAATAAGCCAAGTAATCCAATATCTAAAATAAGATAAATAGCAAATAAATGTTTTTCAACCATCACAACCACAACAATAAAACTACAAAATCCTTATTCCCTTTTTATTTTCTATTCGAACCAAACGCATCCTTTTATTCCTTTCGTAAACTTTTCGCGTTTGATTTTTAACAAACGCACCGTACAACTAGCTTCTATGCATCATTTAACACACAAAAATACAAGTTAAATGAAAATTTAGAAAACTTACAATTAGGGTTTTGAAAAGCGAGAACGCACGCGAACCGACTTACCAAACGTAGTTTAAACAATAACCCGAATACGCGAATCAACCCACGGCTCCGCAAATCTTCATGTTTTTTATCAAAGATTGAAAAATTATAAGTGTGTGTGTGTGTGTTTATTCGGACGAACCAAAGAGAGCAAAGAAAATATGTGTGTGTGTTTTTGATTTTGAAAATCACATGAGAAGTGTGTTGTGAATAGATACAAGACACATATGTACTAAAGGCTGGACCATCTAGCTAAAAAAAGCCACCTTGTTCCCTTCGTGGTGCTCGAACCGGACATGGATCCTAGGAGGGTTTCGGGATGTCGTTTTTGTGTCGGGTTCACTTAAAACTCAAAAACCTTGATCGTAAAATATTTTTCAAACTTACTTAGTATTTTTATTCATTTTAAAAATACTTTTCCCATAACTTAGAGTATTTACACGACTCATTTCCACATTAAATTCCCCAAAATCTCATTTGATCATTATTGGTCGTGTCAGGACTCGTTTATGGCATTTCACACTATTTACGGGCCAAACCACCTGGAACATAAAGAACATAATAATATCCTTAAAAAGAGATTATTATACATCATATAACCATAAAACACCTCAATCACATAAATCCGCCACCGTCAACATGGTACTTATTCTAGCATAAAATGACAAAGGTCTAATAGTCAAAGGACTAAATTAGAACATTCAAAACACATAAAAGGGCAAGGGTTACACACTAGGAGGAAAATCCAGATTTTTGTATCTTGCGAGACTCGAACCCGGGAACAACCCCCCTTCAAGCTCTAGAAGGAGCCCAGGTGGCCAACTGCGCTAAGGCAGATGGTTATATAGCATATATAATTAACATAAATAAATAAAAGGAAACTAAGTACATTTTAGCAAATAAGCTAACGAAGAACAAAGCTTAATCGAGAAGCACAAAACTTCAACCTGAGTTACCAAAGTAGGCAACCTCTACATGTATCCATACTACACGTCTACAAATATTACCCGAATACTAGTTCGCTGACTAACGATACTCGAAAACCTCGTTCCCTATATACTAAGAAAATCAAGACTCGAAATCCCTTACTAATGGGGAACTCAAATCGGCTTAAAAAGGAAGAAGAGAAGATAATTGGATGCTTGAATGAGACTTAGGGACCTTGTTTATATAGTGTTAGGATTAGGGCATCCTAAAACTAGATAACTTAAGGCCAAAGGCATCAACGACAATCCCTCCCCTAAGATCCCTATAGGTCGGCTCCCCATAGTACATAACAACCCCTCAAGTTTGTTATTTTGTCTATTTTATTGCTTATGTACATTTACATAATAAATAGAGGGCTAACGGTTAATTATTCGTAACCTAAACAATTAACGACCGTTAAGTATAATCGTTAGGCAATTACTATATATAATAAATATACACTTATATTATTATATTTACTAATAGAGTAATTGATTCCTCCCGATATGTATACGTAAAATATAGTATAAGAATTAGTCAATAATAGTATAGTAATAAGTATTCCAAAAGATTTAAGAAAATTGCTTTTAACCAAATCAATTTCTAAAACCTCCCTGGTCGTTTTTCCTCGACGAAGCGTGAATTGAAAATCGGTTTAGTTCGTGATCGCGTGATTTGAATGGTTTTAAAGATTTTGATTCGGTTTCTATAACTACTAATGAAAATGCAAATAACATGTAAAAGCAAATAAAAACAAGTAAACAAATAAAGCATTTAAAAACAAAGCACGAAAACGTAAACGAGAATTAATAAAACGCGACATTTAAGCATCTACATCAAATTTAAGCCCTAAAAATGTTTTTTTTTATTTTTTATAAATCCTAAATGACTTAAAATAATTTTAGAAAAAAGAATTATATTTTTTTGATTTTTATTTTATTTATTACGAATTAAAAACTATTTTAATCAAGAAAATTAATTAAAAATAATAAAGTAAATTATAAAAATTTGGAAAAATTATGGAAAATACTTTGAACTATTGAGAATCTAAGGAAAATGAAAACTGGAAAAGTTGCTTAATGAATAAGCAGTTAATAAGCAAAAACACCTAATAAGCTAAAACTAAAAAGAAAGGTTAAGTATTAAATGGTGCATGATTAAACTGAAAAAGTCCCAAGGGCAGTTGGTGTTGAGAGTGTGTGCTAAGGCGTTGGTGTATGAAGGGAGAGGTCACAGGTTCGACCCCTGTGGCCTCTCTTTTTAAGAATTATTTTTTTAATTTTCTTTTTGCAAAAAGCTAAATAACATGAAAATAAGCAAAGTTAATAAAAGGGACTAAATTTGAGACTTAATAATAAGCTCAGAAAAAGCTATTTAAAGATGACAGTTTAGCTAAAGGCTTAAATGTCATTTTAGCTTAAAATGGTTAGAACTTTAGGACACAATAAGCTAATAAGAGACCAAATAAGCTTATAGCAGCTTAAGCCATAGACCTAATAAGCAAAATAGACAGGAATTACGCAAAGAGAATAAGCTGAAAAGCATCTAAAACACTTAAGACAGCTTGACACTTAAAACAGAAATAAAGGTTTTTGAAAGTGACTTTTTAAGACTCAATAAGCAAAAAGAATTGCAAATAAGCTGAAATCAATCTTAACCCTAAACCTAATAAGCACTAGAGATAGGAAATAAGCAAAGACTAAAAGCTGAAAGGGACTAAAAGGCAAAGAAAAAGATAAAAACTTAAAACAGCATAAAAGGTCCTAACCACTACTTTTAAGCTAACTTTTTAAACTAATAAGCAAAAGAAATAAGCTAAAAGTGAGAAACAGATTAAGAGCTTATCTAAGTGAACCCAAATAAACTGATTTTAAGAAAATTGGCTAGAAGATTAAGCTAGAAAAAGGACTGAAAGAGTGACAGACTATACTACTTTTCTTTTTGCTTTTTGGAGTAAATGACAGACTTTAAGCTTAAATTTTAAGACCTAAAAGCTATCTTGACAATCTAAAAACTTAAAATGGATTAGGCTAAGACTACATTAAGCTAAAACAACCAAAGATAACTAAATCTAAACTAGACCTTGACCACAATTATCCTGCATATTTGACCAAAATGCTTAAACTAAAACCTTCTTACTTGACTGTTTAATCTAAATTTCACAAGAGGATTTGCCAAAACCATTTAATTTGAAACAAGTAACAACTGATGCAGTAAATATCAAATTGGGAACACAAAAACTTATACATTTAGCTTACTCCAAAAATAAGATGACTAGATAAGCACTTGGACAGGCAACTTGAGAATTTGATTAAACTAACTTGAAAACTCAACAAAGCTAATCTAAAACTTGTTAAAACTAATCAAGATACCTAATAAGAGCTTATGGAATCTGACTTAAAACCAAAATTGACACAAGCAGTCTTAACTTATGTTAAGACTGCTTATGCCAAACATCCCTTTAAATTCTGGATTTGCATTTTTAAGCTAAGAACAGCTGAATTAAGCTTAGATACATAAAAACAGATATAGAGTAAGGCCAATAAAGGAAAAATAAACATCTACCTAACAGAGATAAGCACTAATTTATAAGCTAATCTAAAAAGCTGTTTTCACTAAAGCTATGACAGAAACTATTTAAAATTAAACTAAACTGATTTAAGCTGTAAACTAAGAACTTTTAACTATATTTAGACAAGATAAGCAAAGATAAGCAAAGCATGAGCAACAATAAGCAGTTTTATAAGCTGAAAAGGATAATAAGCTAAATTAGAGAAAAAGAAAATGTACCTTTGTCCCAGCTAAACAGGGACCTTAATTGCTCAAATAGAGCCAATCTACAAGCTAGCTTTCTAATAAGCTTTGAATAAGCCTATAAGCCCTTCCTTTTCTGGCTTATCATCCCATTTGGCTTATTCAGACAAAATTGGATTTGAGTGAATTTTGGTGAACAACAAGCTCAGTTTAGCTTTTAGAAAGCTAAACTGAATTGGAACAACTTATTAGGATTTTAGAGAGCTTATTAGCTTATATTAAAACAACTTAAAAGCAATGATTAAAACAGCAGAATTATAAAAACAGTATTTTAAGCAAACTTGAAATTTTATTAAAACTTAAAAGAGTACAATACTGGAAAGGAAAGTTACATTGATTAAAAAGATAATAAGCTGGAAAATATAAGCTACCCTAATCTACTCCTACTCCTAAGCTAGATGATTAAAAATGAAGAAATCATATTCTATTTATAGAGAAGTCATGGGGCTTAGGTGTGTTTCTTCTGTGAGAGGCTTGAGGAGTGTTCTCCAAGCAATTAATCCTGACCTTTAAATCCAAACCGCCACATTTCCATTAATCGTGGACCCTTGGATTGTGTGTACGTCACATCCACCAATGAGCGCCTCTGGGATCGCCAGCGTGGATAAGTGGGGTGTTAGAGGGTGTTAGGGATATGGTCTTCTAGAAGCATATTGATGCATGGGATTGGGGTGATTTACCCTGGTGTTTGTTAATGGTGAAAATAAGAGGGAGGGAAAAGTGGAGGAGCAACAGTAACTATGATTTTAGGTGTTGACCATTGACCCTGTTTTTGGACTTGGGCTTAGTATTAGGATTTTAGGCCGGGTAAGGGCTTATAAGATTAAAGGGTTAACGGTGGTTAAGGGGATTATAAGAGGGTTGCTAGTTTTAGGACTAACGTTGTAAATCAATAAGGACTAACGGTGTAAGTGTTTTTAGGGTTTCTTTTTAGGTTAAATGTTTAATGGGATTGGGTTTGGTTTAGACTTAAGATAAATTTGCCTTCGGCTTCGATATTTTCACGCTCTTTTCATTCTCGTGCTCGGCTTTGTCCGGTTTTGCTTCATTTTTGTCCTTTTTAATTAATATTCGTACCTGCAAGACACAAATCACAAAACATACAAATACAATGCATTTTTATCTGATTTTGGTCATTTTTGGTCTTTTTAGCTTAATTAATTAGGTAAAAGGGATGTGTAAATTAACACATACCAAGGATGCTTCCAAACACTTTATTGTCTTGGTCTGTTTGCTTGTATGAAGATTTTCTTTAGAAGCTCATTTGCCATCTCTGAATGTTGTTCTACTAACAGCGTGTTAACCAACATCAAAGTCAGAACTCCTTTTGACAATGGATATTCTTTCTCTAACGAGCCTAATATGGGACCAAAACAGACATAAAAATGCTAATATATGCTTGTTTTGCTTTATATACTGTGCATGTATCGGATATTCACTAAAAGACAAAAAACAACGGGGGAAATAAAAAAAAAGGGGGCCCCCAAAAAACTGACAAAAACCAAGCAACGGAATGGGAAAGGAGTGTGAAGAGTCAATGTCAAGTCAAAGTCAAATAGTATCAGTCGATGCAGAAGAAGTGTTTATCTTAAATGGCTAACCCCGCACCTATTTAATGGACTCGGGTTCAACCATTAACACCTTGCAGTTATATTCAAACAAAGCTAAAAATCTAACCAGTCCAAAACCCTTTATAAAACGGCCTCTAAAATCCCATTTTAAACAAAATTTTGGCCCAAACCCTTTTATTACAAAATCTGGCCCAAAACACAAACCAAGTCCACAACACCCTAAACCCTTTCATCGCTAGTCCTTAGGGACTAACACTGCTAGTCCTTAAGGACTAACAAAGTTAGCCCCTATAACCTTTTACCTTTAACACCCTTAGTCCTTTTCCCTAACCCCGTTACCAAATCAAATAAACAGTACCCTGAAACCCACTTTCCCGCCAAAGCCAAAAGATACTATTCCCTATCACTCTCTACCTTGAACCCTGCAGATGTTACTTTTTACTTTCAAATGTAATTTTACTTTTCAAGCATTGTAACTTTTTTATGTTGACAATCTCTAAACTAAACCTTTTAATATATATAATATATATATAATAATATATATAATAAGTATAATCTAAAAATTAATCAATGAAACCGAGAAGTAGTATAGAATATTCCCGGGGTCGTTTATCCCCAACGAGGCTGTGCTTGAAGAACGATACAAGTCGGACAAATTGGGTTTGAATGATGAATTATGATTTGGGAGTTCTTAGAAGGCTAAAAAACTAATAAATAATAAGCAAAAACATTGAGAAAACCTAAAAAATATGAAATTAAACAATAAAACGAGAGTAGAATCCCGAACAAGGGGTCAAATAACTCAAATCTTAAAAAACCCTACAAAGAAATCTTTTACTTTAATCTTATCTAGGTGACTATAATGAAGAATAAAAGACTAGAACGAAAAGGAGTTTAACGAAATCTTTAAAATGAAAAAAACAAAAACGGGGCTAAATCCCGTTCTTTAAAAAGAAGATTTTGCAAAAACGACCCTACGAAAGATTTTCTATTTTTCCTAAGTGAAAACTGATAAAAAAAATTTTCTAAAAAAGAAAAATATTTTTTTGATTTTTATTTAATTTATTATAATTAAAAAACAGTTTTTTTAATAAAATAAAGATTAAAATCGTAACGATTATGAAAAAATTTAGGGAAAATAGGTTACACTACAAGAATCCTAAGAAAAATCTAAAACTTGAAAAACAGCTTATTAATAAGCTGTTAATAAGCTAATGGTGGTTGTGGGCTTATAAGATTAAACGGGCTTATATATTAAATGTAACAAACCTCTACCGGATGAGCTAATGTAGCACAGCGGTAGAGGTGTTGTTATATAAGTGTTGGTTGATATGGGAGAGGTCCCGAGTTCGAGTCTTGCTCACTCGGGGTCTCCCCTAATCCCAACGCTTGTATTCCTCTTTTTTTTAACTTTTTGAAAAGACTAAAAATAAGCAACTTTAAAAAAAAGCAAAAATTTTTAAACTCAAAATAAGCACGAAAATAAGCTATATAAGCAAACAGTTAGCTTATTTTACACTAAGTCTCAAATTAGCCAACTGTTTGGCTTTTAAAAGAAAAAATAAGCTAGTGACTTTGGCAAATAAGCTAAGGCAAGGCAAAAGGACTTGTCTAAAAAATCACGGTTGACACAAAAAAGAAGCAAATTAATAAGCTAAAAAGGCAGAAAAGCTTGAATTCTAATAAAACACTCAAAATTTGGACTAAATATTGCAATAAGCTCACTTGAGACTTAAAGAAACCAAACCATAATAATCAAAAAGGGCTTATTCTAACCAATTAGCTATACTAACTGATTAAGCATAAAATATAATTAGCAGATAAGCCACAAACAGCAAATAAGCTATAAACCTAAATTGCAGGCAAACAGCCCCAAAAGGCCACTTTGGGCTTAAAAATAAGCACCCTAGAGGTCTTTTTAGGACTTAAGCTTATAGGGTCTTGTAGTACAGCTTATTAGCTTTCTATAAATGCATTTAACTTAAACTGATGAAAATAAATGAGCAAAGAAAAATGGTCTTGAAAACACACTTTTGCACCAGGGGACTTTTTGACAAAGAAAATGGGGTTGAAGGCCAGCTTATGAATAAGCTGGTAATAAGCTCAAAATTATAAAACTAGGGCCTAACAGATTTTTTAGTTAAGCTTGAGAATGAGCTTATTGCTCAAAAAGATGAAAGTAAAAGCTTATTTAAGCAGCTGAAAATTTAGAAATAAAAAATGGGATTTATAGAAACTAAAAAATTGAGTAAGAGAAAGGTTGGACAGTATTTGGACACAAAAGAAAACCAAAGATCTTTTTATACGTCTACTTACCTCAGACAACTTTATGAATGACACTAAAATCAGACTCAAAAGGACAGGAACAACATGCTTAATAAATATATGCTTTTGAAACTGTTTTGCCTACAGTTTCAAAGAAACCTTGAAAACTACAAAAAAATAACTTTCAAACCTAAACACTTTTTAAAAACAGATAAAATCACTCAAGATGCTTGACTAAGTTATCCAATTAGACCCAAATGATTTTTAACACACTTTTACCCATTTTAGAATTATCCCAAACACTCCTTAAATTTAAATTTCAAAGTTAAAAAGGCTGTTTTGGCCCAGATTCAAGGCAAGGAATTTAGAAATAAGATTAATAAGCATTCATATTAAGCAAAATACAGCAGTAGCAAACAATGATAAACCACTTATGATAAGCAAATTAAATTTAAGGCCGTTTAGTAGTTTACTAAAGGAATTTGCAGATTAGCTAAAACTTGACAAAAGATTAGTATATAGTACTTGAACATATATAAGCATATTATAACAGTCAAATAAGCATTACAACACAATTAAGAACAGGATAAGCTAAGCTAACAGTACTTAAGCTAAAATTTAATAATGATGATTACAAACACCCTTGCTTAAACTGGGGTAAACAACAATATCTACAAGCTCCAGCTTGTATAAAACAAGCTGGTAGGGTCACAAAAGCTCTTCCTTAGCTAGCTTTTCATCCAAGATTCAGCTGAGGTATTTAGGGGAGGATTTTTTTTTGTTTTTGTATTTCTTTTTATATTTTCTTAACTGTTTAACATTTTAAACAAAAGCAGATTATGAGAGCTTAAAAAACAGTGTATGAGAGCTTTTAAAACTTAGTAAAAACTTGATAGAGAGGCTTAAATCATATTTTCATAAACAACTTAAAAATTTCATTAAAAATCCAAATCATTACAGTATTAAAGCTTACACTGATAAAAATTAAGAACAGTTAAAAATACTTAATACTAAAAAATAGCTGCCAACATGGCTAAAGATGTCTAATTTTACTACTCTCATGAACCTTCGAGGTCTTCTCTACTTGTGTTTGTTTGTAGACAAAAACCACAAGTATGTTTCTTTGTGTTGAGTGATGAAAGTCAAAATCATCATAGCCATTAATTTATGTGCTCCCCAAGCAAAACAATCAAAGCCGTGTATTTTCCTTGTCCAATGGGGTGTGAAAGGATTGCCAGCTTGTACTTTGGCCATGTGGGTGTGGGGTTTGCTGGTGGTGATGGTTTTGGATGCTAGGGAACAGGAAACGAGGTGTGAGAGTGACAGGAAGAGGGGGGTTGGGTTTTGGCGGGAAAAGGTTGAAGGAGATAAACAGTATTTGTTGTTTAATTGGGACAGGGGTGAGGTTTGTGGAAATGGCAAAAAGAGTCCTTCAAAGTGTATGTGTGTATTACATTTTCAGTCCTTAGTGGTCATACAAGTTTGAGGGATGGCAGGTTTACC
The DNA here is from genome assembly GCA_026074375.1 of Tanacetum coccineum. NCBI lineage: Eukaryota > Viridiplantae > Streptophyta > Magnoliopsida > Asterales > Asteraceae > Tanacetum > Tanacetum coccineum. The sequence goes on along the minus strand of BQNB010007008.1, from coordinate 45,378 downwards.
CCCTGAGGGTTATAATTGTTATTGCAAATTTGGTCCTTGTGAGGGTTAATGTTTTGGGGTATTGGCAGTTTGAGTCCCCAAGAGTTATATAAGCAATTACACAAGAGGTCCTTGTGGTATAACTTTGTGGTTTGGGCAGAAATGGCCCCCCAACTTCTTTTGGGCTTTTATTAATTGAAGAGGGTATTGGGTTTGGATTTGGTTTTGGGCCCGTTTGGTCTTCAAGTGGTATACTAATGGGCTTTCCCGGCCCATTAGATGGGTTCGGGTGGGCCCATTAAGTATTCTTCAATATCGGCTCGGTTTTGACTGTTGACTTTTGCGGGTTGACTTTTGACTTTGACTTTCTTGGTCTTTGGCTTCGATTTGACTTTGTCTTTTCCACGCTTTTCCATTCCGTGCTCGGTTTTGTCGTTTTTGACTTGATTTTTCGTCCTTTTATCGGATATCCGTTTCCTGCACAAGATAAGTGAAAACATACAAATACAATGTATTTTTGGGTACGTTTTTGGTCATTTAAGTCCGTTTTTGATGGAAAAGGGTATGTGTATTTAAGCACATACCAAAATCCCCCATACTAAGACATTGTCGTGTCCTCACGCAATGCTATGAAGTAAGCACTTAGAAAACTAAGAATCTCGATCCCCCTCGACTAATAAACTCGAAAAGTAGCGTATGTGTCTCATCAAGGACATTAAAGGATCATAAGTTTTGAAAAATCACCGGTTCTTTACCATTTTTATATATATACACTTATTCCTACACATCTTTTTGTATTTTTTCATTTTTCTCATTTTTTTTTAGTTTTCATATTGTTTGACTTTCGTTATTTTATAACTTTTAGGGATCATAGAACAAGATGCATTTCAATCCGAGAATGCCCCAAAAAGGATAAATTCATCGTTCCCGACTTTTACTTATTCCAAACCAAGCTTAAAATGAAAGCACGTTATTTATGAGTTAAAGATGCTATCACTATCATTATTTGCAACTTGTAAACTTTTCACTCCCGGACAATTATATTCTTAGGTGTAATGTGCTATTTTGAATTTCACCATGGATCATGTTTTGCCAATCATTTATGTTTCACGTTCCACCCGAGAATAATGGTTTGAAGGCGAGACATGCCCATGTAGCGACTTTCGTTCCTCGGCACATCCAACCTTGCGGGTTATGTGACCCAGTGCTTTTGAACCCACAGAGACTAGTATCGGGACTCATGCGGACCGTAGGTTTTCATAAACTCTTAGGTTTTCTGTATCACATGAGCTTATAAAATTAGGAATAGACAAGTCAAAAGCATATTTGATTACATCAAAAAGATATATTTTTTTCACAATTAATTTAACCATTTATGCAATTTTGTTATCCTCGACCTTTATGCTAGGCATTGCACATCGGTTGTGAGCGCAAGAGCAGGCAAAATTTAATCAGTCTCGGATTATTTATTCTTTATTTATGAGCTTTCTTTAGAAGGCTTTGACATCGGTTGTGAGCGGCAAGCTGCAGCAAAACTTTTATCTAGCCACAGTTTTTATATTTATTTAATTTGTGCATTTTTCATCATTTTTTTTGTATATACTATATAGGGAAAACGTTCTTTTTGAAAATTCAAGTATATATTTGAACTAAGGCTAAAGTTTTTGCTATTTATAAACTTAATTTATTGATTTTAAGTTTAATTTCCAAAAGTAGCACGTATATTAATAGTGTTAAGAGCTTATGGGGAGAAAAGGCGACAATTACACTTAGAGCTCTTAAGATTCCAAATCATCTTGTTTAGCATCCAACTCATACTTTAGCACTATCATTTTCCGTTTCTTCGCGAATATTCGCGAAAGCTTAGCCTAAAAGTTATAGGAACATGCTACGAGACTCAAACGACGCTCCGATTTCGAGTCAAAATTTACTCTTATTCTACCCAGTAGGAAAGTCAAAATTGTGACAAAACACTTATTTTATTTTTGAAAATTTTTAAAATTTTAAATTTTTTAAAATTTTGGTGGTAAAAATGGGATTACGTGAGAACAATGGCTGCAGGCACAATCAAATCGAAGATCCCCCATACTAGAATGAAACATCATCCTCAATGTTTTACGAAGGGTCTCTACGTAAATCCTAAGCCGTTTATGAATTATGCTTAAAGATAAACATTAGTCGAAAGATTGGTATCGGCTTTCCCAAAATGAAGTCGAGGATTTGAGATCTTGTGATCGGATATGGACAAAATACCGTGGTGCACGAGAGCTTCAAAAATCCGGGACTCGTGGACATTACAACACAATCAAATACAAACATTGGGAAAGGTAGAGAAAAGCCTCCTCCACAACAACTAAACACTATTCATCATAAGCTAGCATACTATGGAATAAAAATAGGATAATGCATGGGGTGCCTCCACGAAGCGTTGTTTTAGGGTCACTTAGCTTGGACCCAATCCCCTGAATTTAATTGCTTATGGATGGTTGGAGGTCGAGATATCCATTGGCAGGGACAATCCCTCCAATAGTGCTTCAGACGGATGCCCAGTTACTTTGAAGTTTGGCCTGGAAGTTTTGGGATTACTCAACGGGTGCCATATGGAAAAAACTTGAACAATGGTAAATGGTCCAGGACAGCGGGACTTAACTTGCCTGGAGAAAATTTTCAATCGTGAGTTACAAGAGGAGGACCTTAGTCAACTCGACGGTGAAAACGCAGGGTTTTTGATCTTTGGTCCTGAATCCTCTTAGATTTTCTCTTTGTAATCAAAGATTTTCTTAGCTGAGCACGCAGTTCACTTATCATTGAGTTGAACTTGTGCGTTTGATCTCCTGCTGGTTTTGAGATCAAAGTTTTGCAATGATTTTGGGGCCAGTAAGCTTTGTGCTCCAACTCATTCGGCAGATGAATGCCTTTCCATATACGAGTTATACGGAGTGCAACCCGATGGGTGTTTTGTACGCTGTAGGAAGCGCTGAGAGCGTCATCAGTTTGTCTGACCATAGAGGCATGATTTTTAGCCCATGTCCTTTCAAGAATATTTTAAAACCACGATTCGATTCCTCAACATGCCCACTTGTCTAGGGGTGATGTTACGGATGGAGAGACGATGAATTGACTCCGTATTAAGGCATGACTTTGCAAACTGGTCATTGCATAATGTGTTCCACGATAAATGATGATGCTCGAGGTGCAACCGGATTGGCAAAAGAGAGATTTTAAGAAATTTGCAAAATACTCGGGGTCGCTTGGTAGGGGAGCGCTTCGCTTAAACCCATTTTTGACAGGTAATCGACAGCCACAAGTATGTAATTTGTTTCCTTTGATGAAAGGGATACGGTCCCCTGAAGTCTATGCCCAACGTCAAAGATTGCACTTACTTGGATGAAATTTTGAGGGTATCTATCCCTTTGTGAATTTTTTCCTTGTCGTTAGGCACGAGTCGTAATTTTTAACCCAAATCTCGTGGGCATCTTTATAAATTGTAGGCCAAAACGAATCCGACATCAAAGACCTTTTGGCGGTGAGATTTTGCACCGTGATGTCCCCCGGGAGGTCTATTGTGGCAAGGATTCGAGTTTATGTCGAGAGCTTCTTTGCTTGTGCATCTCACCGCGGATCTCTTGATATCCGCACAGGGGGGGGAATATTTTTTTTTGACAAGATGGGGTTCATCCAGAAGTAGTGTTTGACACTTTTGCAAAACTTGTTTCTTGCTGTGATGACTTTCCCTTGACAAATAAGTTCCCCGAATGTAATTTGCAAATCTGCAAACCATGGAGTATAATCAATCTCGAAGAGCCAAACCCGATCAAGAGTTTCGAGAGAAATGTTTCTGTGATTGCCTTGTTCTCGAGTTTTTCTTGATGGGGTTCTCAAGTCTGGAAAGATGATCGAGCGGCCAGATTCTCTGCTCCTTTTTTGTCTTCAGGATGTTAACATCGATTCTTGGAGCAAAGGTAGTTCCACCGCATCAGTCTTGCTTAGCATCATTTTTTGCGAGAGATACTTTATAGCATAATGGTCAGTTGTATACTTGCTTTGGACACAAAACGGAGATATGACTGAAAATTTCTCAAAAAGCGTACAATACGGCGCAGTAATTCTTTTTTGGTCGTAGTGTAGTGTTGCTTGAGATTCAGTCTGGTTTTGCTGGCATGGGGAATTTGGTTGGAAATACTTTTTTTTCTGTTGCCCTCAGGATCTGCCCTATTGGCAAGTCGCTTGCATCACTACATGAGTTCGAAGGGCCAAATGAGGGGGAGGTCGGAGGGCCCCAAGCGGGAGCTAATCACAATTGGAGCCTAATAATTTTCTTTTTTAAGTGTATTAAAGGATTCGATCACTTTTTTGAGAAGAAAAATGGGAGTCTCTTTTTTCATGCAAGCGTGAGTTCATTGGGCGGGCTATTTTTGAGAAGTCTTGCATTAAAAAAGTCGGTAAAAACCTAGGATGCCCAACAAACTTCGAACACCTTTCACAGTAGTCGGGTGAGGGAGCTTGGCGATAACGTCAACTTTAGCTCGGTCGACCTCAATTCCCGACTTGGAGATTTTGTGTCCAAGAACAATGCCTTCTTTTACCATAAAATGGCTTTTCTCCCAGTTTAGGACCAAATTGGTGTCTTCACATCGTTTTAAACATTTTGTCCAAATGGAAGGCATGTAGAGAAAGAATCCCCGAAGACTGAAAAGTATCCATAAACACTTCCATTGTTTTTTCAATCATGTCATGGAAGATTGCCATCATACATCGTTGAAACGTGCCGGGTGCATTGCATAGCCCAAAAGGCATGCGGCGATAGGCAAACGTTCCGTATGGGCAAGTAAAGGTTGTTCTTTTCATAGGTTCCTTCGGGTCTATGGGAATTCTAAAAAAATAACCTGAGAAGCCATCGACGGAAAACAATAGTATTGATTTTCCTGCGGAGTCTTCGAGCCATTTGATCCATGAAGGGAAGTGGAAAGTGGTCCTTTCGGGTAGCTTCATTCAAAACTTTCTGTTGTCATCAATGCACCACTCTCTACCCTGTAATATCAAGTCGGTATTAAATCATTGTCATCCATTTTTGACGACGGGTCATGCCACCCTTTTTTGGTCACACGTGCCACCGGGCTTACCATGGACTGTCAGAGATAGGATAAATTAATCGGCTGATCATGAAGTTTTTCAAACCTCTTTCTTGTTGTCGTAATGGATCTTTGGATTTTACGCCTTTGATGCTGAGGGGGATGACTGTTGTTCAGTAGTCCTCTTCCATTGAGAATTTTTGGGTACAAACTCTGGGTCGATAACCTTAATATCAGAAGTTCCAAGCGATGGCTCGCTTGTGGGACTGTAGAACCTCGATCAGAGCGGCTTTTCCTTCATTCTTCAAATTTTTGCAATTATGACGGGCAACTTGTCGTTACCTCTCAAACATGCATATTCTAAATGAGTTTTTGGTGGCAAAAAAGTCCTTGGTCAACTCAGGGGCTTCATTACTGAAGATTTTTCTTTGTTGTTTCACAAAATTTTAGATCTTTTCTAAATTTTCGGCAAATAATTTCCTTGGTTGGGAAGGGGTGTGAAGGATCTATATTAAGATTGATTCGTGGAGAAGAATGTCCCCCATCAGGGTCATAATACGTTTGGGGATCTTACTTCCGTGTGAAGTTGGTCATCCGCTATAGCAAGAAAGAGTCGGCTCTTCGAAAAGGAGGAAAATCACTGTCCCGCATAGACGTTTAAGTCAGAGATGAAGTTGAACAATTGGATCATAGTAAGGAATTGGATTGCCACTCGCAGATTCACATTAGAAAACCAATAACTTCTTGAGAGTATTCTTCAAAAAGCCATATCAATAAACGTCAATTCGGTTTGCAGTCATATGATTGTTATTAGCTGTGTATCTCGAAGTTTGGTCCAAGATTGAATGTGATGGCCTCTTGCCACGTGAAAAGGGTTATTTCACCTTAGTATACATCTATCAAGCACGATCTGGTCTTTAAGAAACTCCTCCCGAGAATTGAAGGTAATGGGGGTCTGCGCTCATAATATCAGTTCCCATATAGACCTCAACAATCTTGCTAGAAAATTGGTACATTTCTCCACGTTACATAGACGTCTTTGCGATACACGATTTGTTCAGAGATCGAACGGGCCGCTAGTTCTAGGTGTATGCAAGTCGGGGTTAAGTTCGGTAGAGAGAGATGTTTATCTACGGAATATGGCATAAGGTTAATGATGTGCGCCAGATCGGCCAAGGCGTTGCATGTATTAATCCTTAGAGAATTCACACCGGAATAATAGGAAATCGGCCAGGGTCTCTCTAAGTTTTTTCTTTTAACATTGTTTAGATGACCGTTTGAGCAATATCTCGTTCAATGGAGTTCTAGCCCATTTCACTCAACTTTTCTATGTTTTCGATTAAGGTTTTTAGCACGTTGTGGAGAATTTTGGCATAAGATCAAGGCCATCCATAAAGCTAATTTCGAACTCATAATCTCGAAAGGATTTCATAGAAATTTCTTAATTGGTTTCAACGGGTCTTTCATCATTTCTTCTTGAAGGAATGGAATTGACTGCTTTTTGGTTAGGCATCGTGGTGAAAGCACTAACTGGGAATTTACGGGCTCAGAGAATTGATTCATGTTATGGACATACATGGGGACAACCGGAGGTTGGACGTCTTGGTGATTCCGTTATTAGTAGGAGGGTCGTGTCCTTTGTGACCTCGGTCTACATTTCCATTACTTTAGGAGAAGAAGTATAGAATTCATGGGTTCTTTGTAAGCAATGCACTTCGAGTGTAATAACCTTTCTAAGTCCTCCATCGAGTTAGTAAACGGTGTTCTAGGGAGAGTTCTACGACAGTGAGGCGGTATTAGATAGTGGCAAATTTGGGAAGCATGTTGTGAGATTGGTCAATTGATTTTGAATGTATTTGACCTTGGTTTGCATGTTCCTCATCCACAAGCATCATTCGTACTTTAGTAGGCTTGGAAATCTTCACTTTGATACACTTGAATTTGAGGAGCTGGAGTTTGATAGGCGGGAGGTTGAAAAACCTAAGGTCGTTGTTTGACCTTGATGAACCGGAGGTTGGTAACTGAAGCTTGATTGAAATTCCTCTTCGTTTTTTTGGTTGTAACGATTCTGATTGTTTCCTTAATTTGCACATTATGATTGTTTTGAACGGAGGAATAACCAGGAAGTCGGAATTTGATTTGCAATCGAGTCGATAACCGGTGTTTCCTTTGGTTGTTAGTTAGCTGCCGGCTGCTTCGAGGTGACATATTCTTGTAATATTATTCGATAAACATTGCAGTGGTGGTTTGGACAAAGTGTGGTAGAATGAGCATCCACGCAAGTAACACAACTTCCTCAACCGCTTTTAGGGTTACTCTTAGTTACGGGAGCGGAGATTGATTTTTCTTCTCAAGAAGTATGGCTTTCACCATATTTTCAGCTCTAGCACATAGGAAGAACTACCTTGAGGGTGGAAGTGCACTCGAATCAACTTAAGGCAAAATCCGGTTTGTTACGTGAATTACGAACTTTAGATTTTGCTTTTAATGGATTCTTTAGGCTATAAAGAGGCATTTTTTATCCAAAAAATGTTACCACCGCGGCGGAATTTTTAATGAATCGCTGATCATTAGAGTTCAAGGTTTGTATGAATGTATTCGAGTTGGTGTGCAATTATGAAAACCTTGATGTGGACATGGCCCGAGAAGATCGTTTAAAATCGGTTCCCATGCTTCATTAGAACGTCTCATCAATCTTTTGTTGAAATCTCGTGATTTCATTTAGAAGATTTGTTGTTTTAGACGGAGGGAAAAATTTGTTGATGAATTTCGAAACAAGATCATCCCATGTTTGAATCGATCGAGGGGGTTCTTTCTCAAGCAAATACGGCTGCCCGCGAGGGAAAAATGGGAAAAATGCATAGCTTTAACCGTCGTACTCGAGACGTCTCGGGAACTTCTATTGTAGAAGTGATCTTGTTGAATTCATCAGATTGTGGGCATGAAGTGTATTCTTTGTCATGTCCAAGAGGAATGCTGTTTGAACAAGATTGAATTCAAACCATGGCTTCAACTCAAATATGCATTGATTTCAGGAATTACAATTGCATCCTCGTACCCCTCGGTGGGTGCTTGGAGCAATTGAGCCATAGTCCGGGTATCATCCATCGGAGCTAGGGGAGGAGCTGGATTTTCAATCGGTTCTTCAAGATTAAAAGGTTCAACAAAAGCCGGTGGGGCTTGTTGTTGTTGATGGTGAAGATTACGGATTGGGAACGTGTGCGCACGCATAAAAAAGAAAAATTTTACACTACTTTTTTTGTTCTTTTTGGTTTATAAAAGTAATTCACAATTTATTTTCTTAAAGGACAACGAAACAAGACAACTTAAACTAATAATCGACAAAGCTTCTCTGGTAAATTTCTTCGAAAGAAAAACGCAAAAGGGCGGAAGGAATAAGGACAAGCGCGTCGCTATTTAAAAAACTTTTTTCCTTTAGGGTCTTTTGTTCCAAGGGACACCCGCCTAAATATACCCTCTTTGAGTTTGTTTATCTTTTAAAAGGTGAACCGTACCTCGCAAGTGACACAAAAGGTAAGTTTTTGATTCTTTGGTTCGGGAACTTATTAATGGATAATACTTCAGTTGAAAGTATTATATGTTGGTGTTCTTTTACCAACTTGATTGATTTTTATTGATAATGCATCTAAATGAATAGAAATGCATCTAAAGCAAGTCGTTGCATCTCAAATATGTGATTTTAGTCACTTCTCACCACTTCTTATTTTAATTTAATTCTCACTGGATCCCTACTCTATATAGAGTTAGGATCAAATAAGAAGTTTTCTTAAAATAAGAAGGATAAGAAGTAACTATAACCGCATATCTTAGATGCACCGACTTAAATTAGATGCATCTTGATTAGTGTTAAACTAGACCTTTTATATATATAATATATAATAAAATATATATAATAAGTATAATCTAAAAATAATCAATAAAACCGAGAAGTACTATAGAATATTCCCGGGTCGTTTATCCCCAACGAGGCTGTGCTTGAGAATCAATACAGTCGGAAAATTAGAGTTTGAATGAGATTAATGAATTGGGAGTTTAGAAAGCTAAATTAATCAATAATAAGCAAATACGATTGAGAAAAACCTAAAAATTATGAAATTAAATTGAAAACGAGAGCAAGAGCCCCGAACAAGGGGTCAAAAACCTAAAAATTTAAAAATTAATCCTACAAAGATTTTTTTTACTTCTAATCTACTCTATGTGACTAAAAATGAAGAATAAAAAAGACTAGACCGAAAACGGAGTTAAAACGAACTTTAAAATGAAAAAACAAAAACGGGGCTAAATCCCGTTCTTTAAAAAGTAAGATTTTGCAAAAACGACCCTACGAAAGATTTTCTATTTTTCCTAAGTGAATACTGATAAAAGAAAATTTTCTAAAAAAGAAAAATATTTTTTTGATTTTTATTTAATTTATTATAATTAAAAAACAGTTTTAATAAAAATAAATGATTAAAAATAGTAAACGAATATGAAAAATTATGAAAAATTTAGGGAAAATAAGTTATACTACAAGAATCCTAAGAAAAATCTAAAACTTGAAAAACAGCTTATTAATAAGCTGTTAATAAGCTAATAGTGGCTGTGGGCTTATAAGTCTAAACGGGCTTATATATTAAATATAACAAACCTCTACCGGATGAGCTAATGTAGCACAGCGGTAGAGGTGTTGTTATAAGTGTTGGTTGATATGGGAGAGGTCCCGAGTTCGAGTCTTGCTCACTCGGGGTCTCCCCTAATCCCAACGCTTGTATTCCTCATTTTTTTAACTTTTTGAAAAGACTAAAAATATGTAACTTTAAAAAAGACAAAAATTTTAAACTTAGAAATAAGCACGAAAATAAGCACAAGAAGGGACAGTTTAGCACTTTTTCACTAAGTCCTAAGGAGTACTTAAAGGCTTGGGTTTTTTTTAAGACAAATAAGAAAATGACAAAGTAATAAGCAAAGACGGACTTATATCTATACTAAATAAGCAATAGTAAACAAATAAGAAGCATAAACAACTAAGCAAAAAAATAAGCTACTAAAAGAGGCAGACTTAGCTATTTTAACACTAAAGGACTAAAAGAGCTAACTGTTGGGCTTTTTATGATTAATAAGCTGACAAAAGGTGAAATAAGCTAGGACATTTACTTCTCTACTCCTAATAAGCACAAGAAATCAAAAATAAGCACATAAATAAGACAGAGACGAGCTTAAAATCTCAGCAGTACTAACCTTAAAGTTAGTACTGCTAGATAAGCACTTAGGTCTGCTAAACTAATAAAAGAGCTAAAAAGCACAATGTATGAACAAACAAGCAGACAAAAGGGCTTAATTATGCCTAATAAGCCACCACAAACACAAATAAGCCAAGGAAGAAGAATCAATAAGCCAGAAAATCAAAAATAAGCTATGGGCCTACACTAGTATGCAAAACAGTTGAATGGGCTACTTTTGGCTTAATTATAAGCAACCTAGGGTGGTTCCTAAGGTCTGAGCTTCCTAGGTCTTACAAAAGAGCTTATAGGCTTTCTAGATAAGCCAAAAGCTTAAACTGAAATTAACAATTAAGCCAGAAAGAGTGGCTTAAAATCACAATTTTGCACCAGGGGAGATTTTCTCAAAGGCAAAGGGCAAAAAAAACTAGCTTAAAAATAAGCTGGCAAATAAGCTTGAAAATTAAAATAGAGTTAAAACAGATGGACACAAGCTCCTAATGAGCTTGTGCACCAATTTTTAAAAGCTAAAAACAAAAATAAGCTGCTGATATTTGTGGATCAAAAGAGTAGTTTAAGACATAAAAGCTTAAAAAAAACTAGGACAGATTTTTGATAAAGACCAAAGACAACTTAAGGACACTTAAACACTTTAAAACAAGTCCAAACCAATGCTTAAAAGCTTGGTTTGGACAGCTTAATCAAATAAGCTGTTTGAAACAGCTTTAACTCCACAATCTTAAGAGCTTTATAGAAAAACTTAAAAACAGACTTAGGAACCAAAAAACTTTTGAAAATAGCTTAAATAAGCTAAGATATAGCTTAACAAAGTTGACTCAATGACCCAAAAAGATTTTAAACCTGTTTTGACCCATTTTATCCCTTAACCCAAACACCCCCTTAGATTTTTTTTAAACAAGATTTTAAGCTAAAAAGACTGATTTAAGCACAATGATTGAAAAACAAGATTATAACATGAAAAAGTAAACAACAATAAGCAAAGTAACACAGCAAATAAGCACTTAAATGAGAAAATAAGCAAATAGCTAAAAAACATATAACTAGGCAGTTTTAACAATAATCTTAAACAAAAGTCAAGTAAACATCCAGAAGAGATAAATAAGCATGCAAGAACAATAATAAGCAATTAAAAGCATAAATAAGCTGAAAATAAGCTATGCTACAGTAACTTTAAGCAAAAATTTAAAAAGAAGGACTTACTATTACCCTTGCTCTAAACAGGGTACAATAAACAGTCTACAAGCTCCAGCTTGTATAAAACAAGCTGGTAAGGGTCACAAAAGCTCTTCCTTAGCTAGCTTTTCATCCAAGATTCAGCTGAGGTATTTTGGGGAGGATTTTTTTTGTGTTTTTGTATTTCTTTTTATATTTTCTTAACTGTTTAACATTTTAAACAAAGGCAGATTATGAGAGCTTAAAAAACAGTGTATGAGAGCTTTTAAAACTTAGTAAAAACTTGATAGAAGAGCTTAAAACAGATTTTCATAAACAACTTAAAAATTTCATTAAAAATTCAAATCATTACAATATTAAAGATTACACTGATAAAATTAAGAACAAGTAAAAAAAACCACTTAATACTAAAAAACTAGATGCCCAACATGGCTACAAGAAGTCCTAATTTATACTACTCTAATGAATCTTCTAGGTCTTCTCTCTCTTGTGTTTGTTTGCTGAGACAGAAACACAAGTGTGTTTCTTGTGTGAGTGAAAGTCAAAATCATCATAGCCATTCATTTTATGTGCTCCCCAAGTCTAACGATCACAACCATTAAATTTCTTGTCATTTCTTTTGGACGAATGAGGGTGTAGAGGATTGCCAAGGTGTTCATAAACCCATGTGGGGGTGTGGGGTTTGGTTTTTGGACTGTGGTGATGTGGGGTAAGGGTGAAGGAGATGATGAATAGTGGGGTTTTAAAAAAGGCGGGTAAATTGGGTGAGGGTTTATGTTGTTTGATTTTGGGGGCAGGGTAAGGTTTGGGAATGTGGCAGAAATGGCCCCCCAATTTGATAAGTTTCGTTGCAAGTTTAGTCCTTGTGGGTTGTAACTTTTAGGGACTTGGCAACATTAGTCCCCCATGGTTATACATTCATTTGCATCACACGTCCTTGTGGTACAAGTATCAGGAGTAGGCAGAATTGGTCCCTCTACTTCTTTGGGCTTTAAAAAGGGTATTGGGCTTGGATTTGGTTTTGGGCCCGTATGGTTTATAAAAATGATTGGGCCCATTTGGTCTGCAAGTGGTATACTAATGGGCTTTCCCGGCCCATTAGATGGGTTCGGGTGGGCCCATTAAGTATTCTTTAATATCGGCTCGGTTTTGACTGCTGACTTTTGCGAGTTGACTTTTGAGTTTGACTTACTTGGTCTTTGGCTTCGATTTGACTTTGTCTTTTCCACGCTTTTTCATTCCGTGCTTGGTTTTGTTGTTTTTGACTTGATTTTTTGTCCTTTTATCGGATATCCGTTTCCTGCACAAAATAAGTGAAAACATACAAATACAATGTATTTTTGGTACGTTTTTGGTCATTTAAGTCCGGTTTTAATGGTGAAAGGTATATGTAATTAAACGCATACCAAAATCCCCCATACTAAGACATTGCCGTGTCCTCACGCAATGCTATGAAGTAAGCACATAGAAAACTAAGAATCTCGATCCCCCTCGACTAATAACCTCGAAAAGTAGCTAAGTGTTCATCAAGGGAGTTAAAGACTCATAAGTTTTGAAAATCCTCATCTTTACCATTTTTATATATATACACTTATTCCTACAAATCTTTTTGTATTTTCATTTTTCTCATTTTTTTTGTAGTTTTCATATTGTTTGACTTTCGTTATTTTATAACTTTTAGGGATCATAGAACAAGATGCATTTCGATCTGAGAATGCCCCAAAAAGGATAAATTCATCGTTCCCGACTTTTCATTTTTTCCAAACCATGCTTAAACAAAATCACCGTTAATTAGGAGTTAAGATGCTAACAACTTCTCTATTTGCAATTATAACTTTTCATTCCGCAATTAGTATATCTTAGGGTATGTGATTTTGAATTTTCAACCATGGATTATGTTTTGCAAATTCTATGTTTCACGTTCATCGAGAATAATGAGTTTGAAGGCAAGATCATCCCATGTAGCGACTTTCGTCTTGGCACATCCCAACCTTGCGGTTAAGTGACCAGGCTTTTGACACCACACAGAGACTAGTATCGGGACTCATGGACCTTAGGTTTCATAACTTTTAGGTTTTCCGTATGCACATTGATTATAAATAGATAGCAAAGTTCAAAAATCAAGCATATTTGAATTTAACAAAAGTGATCTTTATTTACAATTATATTACTCATTAAGCAATGGTAACCCTCGACCTTTTAGAAGGCTGCAACATTGGTTGTGAGCCGGCAGGATGCAGCAAACTTTTATCAGCCTCGGATTATTATTCTTACTATGGGCTTTCTTTAGAAGGTTGTAACATCGGTTGTGAGCCGGCAAGATACAGCAAAGTTTTATCAGCCCACAGTTTATATTTATTATATTTTTGCATTTTTCATCATTTTTTTTTCATTTTTAATTTAGAAAAACATCTTTTTGAAAAATTCAAGTATAAATTTGAACTAAGGCTAAAGTTTTTGCTATATACTACATAAAAATTATTGATTTAAGTTTAATTTACAAAAGTAGCACGTATATTAATCAGGTTAAGAGCTTATGGGAGAAAAAGTGACAAATTACACACATGAGCTCTTAAGATTTCCAAATAATCCTTGTTTAGCATCCAACTCATACTTAACACTATCATTTTTCGTTCTTCGCGAATATTCGTGAACGCTTAGTCTAAAAGTTAAGGAACAAGCTAGAGCTCAACACGCTCGATCGAGTCAAAAATTCTATCTTATTCTTAGCCAGCGGAAGTCAAAATTGTGACAAAACACTTATTTTATTTTTGAAATTTTGAAATTTTTTCATTTTTTTTTGAAATTTTGGTGGTAAAAACGAGATTACGTGAGAACAACGGCTGCAAGCACAATCAAATCGAAGATCCCCCCCCCATACTAGAATGAAACATTGTCCTCAATGTTTTACGAAGGGTTTCTACGTAAATCCTAAGCCATTTATTAAGTATGCTTAAAGATAAACGTTAGTCGATAAGATTAGGATATCGGGATTCCCAAATGAAGCTGAGGATTGTGAAGCTCTTGTGATCGAAGGACAAATACTGCGAGCACGAGAGGCTTCAAAAATCCGAGCAATCCTGGACAATACAGCACAAAATATAAAACATGGAAAAGGTAGAGACATTTCTCCTCACAACAACTAAACACTTATTCATTACTAAGCTAGCATACTACTATGGATAAACTAGGATAAGCATGGGGTGCCTCCCACGAAGCGCTTGTTTAGGGTCACTAAGCTTGACCTAATTCCCTGAATTTAATTGTCCTTAGGGAAGGTTTGGAGGTCCAGGATATCCATAGCAGGGACATCCCCTCCAAAGTAGTGCTTCAGACGATGACCATTTACTTTGAAGTTTGGCCCGGAGTTTTGGGATAACTCAACGGTGCCATACGGAAAGACTTAAACAATGGTAAATGGGTTCCTGACCTGCGGGACTTCACTTGCAGAGATAATTTTCATCTTGAGTTAAAGAGGAGGACTTGATCACCTACGTTGAAAACGCGGTTTTGATCTTTGAGGTCATGAATCCTCTTAGTTTTCTCTTTGTAAATCAAAGAATTTTCATAGGCTTGATCACGCAGTTCACTTAATTCATTAAGTTAAACTTTGCGTTGATCTCCCGTGGTTTTGAGATCAAAGTTTGCATGCTTAAGGCCCAGTAGCTTTGTGCTCCAACTCAATCGGCAGATGACATGCCTTTCCATATACAAGCTTGTACGGAGTGCACCCGATGGGTGTTTTGTACGCTGTACGGAAGGCCCAGAGAGCGTCATCCAGTTTGTCCGACCAAGAGGCACGATTTTCGCCCACTGTCCTTTCAAGAATTCTTTTTAAACCACGATTCGATACCTCAACCTGCCCACTTGTCTGGGGGTGATATGCGGTGGAGAGACGATGATTTGAACTTAGTTTTTAGCATGACTCCTTTGCAAAACTGGTTCATTGCAAAAATAGTGTTCCTCGAATCACTGATGAGGCTCGAAGGGGCTCCGAATCTGGCAAGAGGATTTAAGAAATTTGCAAACTACTCAGGCGTCGTTGGTGGAGAGTGCCTTTGCTTCAACCCATTTTGACAGGTAATCGACAGCCACAAGTATGTATTTGTTTCCTTTTGATGATGGGAACGGTCCCATGAAGTCTATGCCCCAAACGTCAAAGATTTCACAAACTTGGATGGAATTTTGAGGCATCTCATCCCTTTGTGAAATTTTCCTTGTCGTTGGCACGAGTCGCAATTTTTAACCAACTCGTGTGCATCTTTATAAATTGTAGGCCAAAAGAATCCGGCATCAAAGACCTTTTTGGCGGTGAGATTTGCACCGTGATGTCCCCCGGTGGGTCCATTGTGGCAAGCTTTGAGTATGTCGAGAGCTTCTTTGCCGTGCACACACCGCCGGATCACTTGAATCCGGGCACATTATTTTGATCAATAAGGGGTCGTCCCAGAAGTAGTGTTTGACATCTTTGAAAAACTTGTTTTTCTGTTGGGATGACATTCCCTTGACAATGAAATTCCCCGCATGGTAGTTTGCGAAATCAGCAAACCATGGGGTACTATCAACACGAGGCAACGATCCAAAGGTTTCGAGAGGAAAGTTTCCGTGTTTTCTTTGTTCTCGCGTTTATCGTGTGAAGGTTCTCAAGTTGGAAAGATGATCGGCGGCAAGATTCTCTGACTCCTTTTTTGTCTCGGATTGATAACATCGAATTCTTGGAGCAAAAGGATCCACCGCATCAGTCTTGCTTTGTTCTTTTTAGTGAAGAGATACTTTATAGCAGAATGGTCGGTATATCACTATGCTCTTGGACAAAACGAGATATGACCGAAATTTCTCAAAAGCGTACACTACGGCAAGCAATTCTTTTTCGGTCGTAGTGTAGTGTGCTTGAGCTTCGGTCATGGTTTTGCTGGCATAGTGAATTGGTTGGAAATGCTTGTTTTTTCGTTGCCCTAGGACTGCCCCAATTGCAAAGTCGCTTGCATCACACATGATTTCGAAGGGCAAGTCCCAATCGGGAGCAATACAAAATTGGAAGCTCCCCCGGTCAAATTTTCTTTTAAGTGTATTAAAGGATTCGATACACTCTTTTGAGAAGAAAAATGGAGTCTCTTTTTCAAGCAGGTGAGTCATTGGGCGGGCTATTTTTGAGAAGTCTTGTATGAAACGTCGGTAAAAACCGGCGTGCCCAAGAAAACTTCGGACACCTTTCACAGTAGTCGGGTGGAGGGTTGCTTGGCTGATAATGTCAACTGTAGCTTCCGGTCGACCTCAATCCGACTTGGAGTTTTTGTGTCCATGAAACAATGCCCTTCTTTACCTTAAAATGGCTTTTCTCCCAGTTAGGACCAAATTGGTGTCACACACATTTTAACATTTTGTCCAAATGGGATAGGCATGTAGAGAAAGAATCCCCGAAGACTGAAAAGTCATCCATAAACACTTCCATTGTTTTTTTAATCATGTCATGGAAGATTGCCATCATACATCGTTGAAACGTGTCGGGTGCATTGCATAGCCCAAAAGGCATGCGGCGATAGGCAAACGTTCCGTATGGGCAAGTAAAGGTTGTCTTTTCTTGGTCCTTTGAGTCTATGGGAATCTGAAAATAACTGAGAAGACCAATCGAGGAAACATATAGTATGTTTCCGCGAGTCTTTCGAGCATTTGATCCATGAAGGGCAATGGAAAGTGGTCCTTTCGGGTAGCTTCATTCAACTTTCTATAGTCAATGCACACTCTCTCCTGTGACCAATCGAGTCGGTATTAAATCATTTTCATCATTTTTGACGACGGTCATGCCACCCTTTTTTGGTACACAGTGCACCGGGCTTACCCATGGACTGTCAGAGATCGGATAAATTAACCCAGCGTCAAGAAGCTTTTCAACCTCTTTCTTGATGACGTCATGGATCTTTGGATTTACCCGCCTTTGATGCTGAACCGTCGGTTCGTAGTCCTCTTCCATGAGAATTTTATGGGTACAAAACTCTGGGTCAATACCCTTAATATCAGAAAGTTTCCAAAGCGATGGCCTCTGCTTGTCGGGAACTTTGACTCGATCAGAGCGGCCTTTTCCTCATTCTTCAAATCTTTTGCAATTATGACGGGAAACTTGTCGTTACCTTCAAAAATTCATATTCTAAATGAGGTGGCAAATCCTTGAGTCAATTCTCAGGGTTGGGGGGCTATTAACTGACGATTATTTCATTGTTTGCATTTCATAAATTTAAGATCTTTTCAGTTCTGGAAGTAATTTCCTTGGTCAGAGGTGGGGAAGGATCACTATAAGATGCTCTTCGAGGAGAAGAATGTCCCATCAGGGTCAAAATACGTTGGATTAACTTCCGGTGAAAGTTAGGATCATCTCTATTAGCAAGAAAGATCGGCTTTTCGTAAGGAGAAAATCACTGTTTCCGAATGGAGTTAAAGTCGAAGATGAAGTAGAAATAATTGGATCATAGTAAGGAGTAGGATTTCCACTCGAGATCACATTTGAGAAACCAAGAACTTCTTGAGCTGATATTCTTCACAAGCCATATCAATGACGTCAATTCGGTTTGCCGTCATATGATTGTAATTCGTCGTGTATTCGAAGTTTTGTCCAGATTAAATGTCAATGGCCTTCTCTGCCAACACAAAGGGATTATTTCACCTCGTATACATCTATCAACTGCACGACTGGTCTTTTAGGAAAACTCCTCCCGCGAGTAAAGGTTATCGGGGGTCTGGCTCAAAATCTACAACCACGAAATCTGCTGGAAATTGGAACTTTCCCACCGTTACATAGACGTCTTCAGCGATACCGATCGGTTCAGAGATCGAACGGTCCGCTAGTTCTAGTGTCATGCAAGTAGGGGTTAGTTCGGGAAGAGAGAGATTTTTCCATACAGAATATGGCATAAGATTAATGCTCGCGCCAAGATCGGCCAAGGCGTTGCATGTATTAATCCTGGAGAATTCACATGGAATAAGAAATCGGCCAGGGTCTCCAAGTTTTTTTGGTAACTTGTTTAGGATGACCGCCGAGGCAGATTCTCGTTTATGGGTAGTTCTAGCATTTCACTAACTTTTCTTTGTTTCCGATTAAGTTTTTAGTGTCGAGGAGAATTTTGGCATAAAGCAATCAAGGATCCGTAAAAGCTAATTTCGAACTCAATTCTCTCAATATTTCGTAGAATTCTCAATTTGGTCGTTAGCGTTTTCACGACGTCTTTTCCAATCATTTCTTCTTGAAGAAATGGAATTGATGCTTTTCGGTTAGGGCATCAGGCACTAACTGGAGAATTTACGGGCCTCAGAGATTTGATTCCATGATGGACAATCAGGGACAACCGGAGGTTGGTCCGCTCTTTGGTGCTTCCGTTATTAGTAGGAAGCATCGTGTCCTTTGTGACCTCGGTCTCACGTTCCATTACTTTAGGAGAAAAAGTAATAGGAATTGTGGGTCCTTTGTAAGCAACACCACTTCGAGTGGTAATACCTTTCAAGTCTTCCTTCGGGTTAGTAACGGTGTTACTAGGGAGAGTTCCCGAAGTAGAGGCGGTATTAGAAGTGACAAATTTAGAAAGCATGTCCGTGAGGTTGGTCAACTGATTTTGCATGTTTTGACCTTGAGTTTGCATGTTCCTCATCACAGCATCATTAGCCTTTACGTAGGCTTAGAAATCTTCCTTTGATACACCTTGAATTTGAGGAGCTGGAGCTTGATAGGCGGGAGTTTGATAAGCAGGAGGTTGAACAACCTGAGGTCGATAGATTTGACCTTGATGAACCGGGGGTTGGTAAGTTGAAGCTTGATTGAAATTCCCCCGGTTTTGGTTGTAACGATTCTGATTGTTTCCTTGATTTTGCACATTATGATTGTTTTGAACGGGAGGAAAACCGGGAGGTCGAACTTGATTTGCAATCGGGGCTCGATAACCGGTGTTTCCTTGGTTGAAATTAGCTTTTTTTTTTTTTTTTTTGTTTTTTTTCTTGGCGGGGCTGCTTGAAACGTACTCTTGAATGTTATCACGATAAATGTTGCCATCGGTGGCGGGACAATTTCTATAAGAATGAGCACCTCTACAAGTTTCACAACTCTGCTCCACCGCTTTTACGGGTGCGGGAGCTTAGGCTTTTTGCTTGTCGATAAGCATAGTCTTCATCATATTCTTAAGTTCAGAAACTTCGGTTGTAAGAGCAGCAACATCGGGTGAAATTCCGGGGGTAGATGAGCTCGAACTTACTTTGGCAACGACTGCCTTGTTTCGTGAATTACGAACTTTGGATTTACTCTCGATAATTCTCAAGCATTCACGAGGCATCTTATCCAAAAAGTTTCCACCCGCAGCGGAATTCAACGAATCTTGATCATTAGCATTTAAGGCATTGTAAAACGTATCTAGTTGATGTAATTCTGAAAATCCGTGATGTGGGCATGCTCGAAGAAGATCATTAAATCGATTCCAAGCCTCGTAAAATGACTCGTCAAATCTTTGTTGAAATCTCATGATTTCGTTTCAAAGATTTGTCATTTTCAAAGGAGGAAATAATTGATTAATGAATTTTGAAACAAGATCATCCCATGTCAAAATTGATCGAGGAGTTTTTTTTATAGCCAAATTCGGGCTGAACCTTCGAGAGAAAATGGGAAAAGCATAAGCTTAATTGACGTGCTCGGGACATCCGGGAATCTCATCGTTGAGGTGATCTTATTGAAATAACGGATATGAGCATGTGGATCCTCTTTATCATGTCCGAAAAACTGCTTGTTTTGAACAAGATTGATCAAACCACGCTTTAACTCAAAATCAGCATTGATTTCGGGAATAACGATTGCGTCCTCGTACCCTTCGGTTGGTGCTTGGAGCAATTCCGCCATAGTCCGGTTATCGGCCATTGGAACTAGGGGAGGATTATCAAAAGGTTCTTCTAAATTAAACGGTTCTACAACAGCTGGTGGGGCTTGTTGTTGACGGTTACGGTTACGGTTGCGGTTTTGAGAACGAGTGCGCATGCACAAAATAGAAAAAGAAAATTTATACTATTTTTTTTCAATCTATTTTAAAAGAAAACGAAAAGACAACTTAAACCAAATAATCAAATTTACTTCACGGTAGCTCTTAAAAATTTTACTTTCGAAAAGAAAACGCACAAAGGAGCGGAGGAATTAGGAAGCGGGCGGAAGCTATTAAAAACCTTTTTCCTTTAGGGTCGTAGTTCCAAGGAACAACCCGCCTTATACCCCTCTTTGAGTTTGTTTATCTTTTAAAAGGTGAACCGTACCTCGCAAGTGACACAAAAGGTAAGTTTTTGATTCTTTGGTTCGGGAACTTATTAATGGATAATACTTCAGTTGAAAGTATTATATGTTGGTGTTCTTTACCATAACTTGATGAATCTTTTGTTATTAAAGACAATGTTTTTATCTTTTTGGTTTTCTTTTTTTTAGTTTTTCTTTAAATGATAATTATACTAAAAAGAAAATGAAAATATTTTTGTACTTTTAGGGTTTTTTTTTATAAAGCCAAAAACTTCAAGAATGAAGGATCTTCAAAAACTAAGCTTCAAACAGTATGGATAATCGACTCACAGCCTCCCCGGCAGCGGCGCCAAAAATTGATTGTCTTTAAACTAGACCTTTTATATATATAATATATAATAAAATATATATAATAAGTATAATCTAAAAATAATCAATGAAACCGAGAAGTAGTATAGAATATTCCTGGGTCGTTTATCCCCAACGAGGCCGTGCTTGAAAATCGGTACAGTCGAAAAATTGGAGTTTGAATGAGATTAATGATTTGGGAGTTTAGAAAGCTAAATTAATCAATAATAAGCAAAAACGATTGGGAAAAACCTAAAAATTACGAAATTAAACTGAAAAACGAGAGCAGGGAAATTCCCCCCCCCCGAACAGAGTCAAAAACTAAAATCTTATAAATTAACCCTACAAATAATTTTATCTTTATTACTCTAGGTGACTAATAATGAAGAATGAAAAAGACTAGACCGAAAACGGAGTTAAAACGAGCTTTAAAATGAAAAAACAAAAACGGGGCTAAATCCCGTTCTTTAAAAAGTAAGATTTTGCAAAAACGACCCTACGAAAGATTTTCTATTTTTCCTACGTGAAAACTGATAAAAGAAAATTTTCTAAAAAAGAAAAATATTTTTTTGATTTTTATTTAATTTATTATAATTAAAAAACAGTTTATTAAAAATAATGATTAAAAAATAGTAAACGATTATGAAAAATTATGAAAAATTTAGGGAAAATAAGTTATACTACAAGAATCCTAGAAAAAATCTAAAACTTGAAAAATAGCTTATTAATACTGTTATTAAGTAATAGTGTTGTGGGATTATAAGGACTTAACACGAGCTTATATATTAATGTAAAAACCTCTACGGATGTGCTAATGTGCTCAGCGGTAATGGGTGAGATATAAGTGTGGTTTATATGGGGAGAGGTTCCGAGTTAGGTCATGCTCACTCTGGTCCGCCCTAATCCATCGCTTGTATTTCCTCATTTTTTTAACTTTTTGAAAAAAGACTAAAAATAGGCCAATCTTTAAAAAAGGAATTTATTTTAAGCCTACAATTAAGCACGAAATAAAGCGAAATTAAAGGAAAGGCAATGCTATATTTACATCAAGTTCCTAAGGAGTACTTAAAAGGGCTTGGGTTACTGTGATTTTTAAGACAAATAAGCAAATGACAAAGCAATAAGCAAAGACAGACTTATATCTATTAAATAAGCGCAGTAGCAAAACAAATAAGAAGCATAAACAAATAAGCAAAAAAATAAGCGACTAAAAGAGGCAGACTTAGCTATTTTAACACTAAAGGACTAAAAGAGCTATCTGTTGGGCTTTTTATGATTAATAAGTTGACAAAAGGTGAAATAAGCTAGGACATTTACTTCTCTACTCCTAATATGCACAAGAAATAAAAAATAAGCACATAAATAAGACAGAGACGAGCTTTAAAATCTCAGCAAGTTTCTTACCTTAAAGTTAGTACTGCCTAGATTAAGCACTTAGGTTGCTAAATAATAAAAAGAGCTAAAAGCGCATTGTATGAACCAAACAGCAGACATAAGGCTTAATTATGCATAATAAGCACCACAAAACACAAATAAGCCAAGGAAGAAGAATCAATAAGCTAGAAAATAAAAAATAAGCTATGGGCCTACACTAGTATGCAAAACAGTTGAATGGGCTACTTTTGGCTTAATTATAAGCAACCTAGGGTGGTTCCTAAGGTTTGAGCTTCCTAGGTCTTACAAAAGAGCTTATATGCTTTCTAGATAAGCTAAAAGCTTAAACTGAAATTAACAATTAAGCCAGAAAGAGTGGCTTAAAATCACAATTATGCACCAGGGGAGATTTTCTCAAAGGCAAAGGGCAAAAAAAACTAGCTTAAAAATAAGCTGGAAAATAAGCTTGAAAATTAAAATAGAGTTAAAACAGATGGACACAAGCTCCTAATGAGCTTGTGCACCAATTTTTAAAAGCTAAAAACAAAATAAGTGTGATATTTGTGATCAATGAGTAGTTTAAGACTAAAAGACTTAAAAACTAGGGACATTTGTGATAAAGTCAAAGACAACGTTAAAGGGGACCACTTATAACTCTTAAAAACAAGTCTCCAACCAATGGCTTAAAAAGCTTGGTATGGACAGCTAATCACAATAAAGCTGTTTGAAACAGCTTTATCTCCACAATCTTAAGAGCTTTATAGAAAAACTTAAAAACAGACTTAGGAACCAAAAAACTTTTGAAAATAGCTTAAATAAGATAAGATATAGCTTAACAAAGTTGACTCAATGACCCAAAAAGATTTTAAACCTGTTTTGACCCATTTTATCTCTTAACCCAAACCCCCTCTTAGATTTTTTTTTAAACAAGATTTTAAGCTAAAAAGACTGATTTAAGCACAATGATTGAAAAACAAGATTATAACATGAAAAAGTAAACAACAATAAGCAAAGTAACACAACAAATAAGCACTTAAATGAGAAAATAAGCAAATAGCTAAAAAACATATAACTAGGCAGTTTTAACAATAATCTTAAACAAAAGTCAAGTAAACATCCAGAAGAGATAAATAAGCATGCAAGAACAATAATAAGCAATTAAAAGCATAAATAAGCTGAAAATAAGCTATGCTACAGTAACTTTAAGCAAAAATTTAAAAAGAATGACTTACTATTACCCTTGCTCTAAACAGGGTACAATAAACAGTCTACAAGCTCCAGCTTGTATAAAACAAGCTGGTAAGGGTCACAAAAGCTCTTCCTTAGCTAGCTTTTCATCCAAGATTCAGCTGAGGTATTTTGGGGAGGATTTTTTTGTGTTTTTGTATTTCTTTTTATATTTTCTTAACTGTTTAACATTTCAAACAAAGGCAGATTATGAGAGCTTAAAAAAACAGTGTATGAGAGCTTTTAAAACTTAGTAAAAACTTGATAGAAGAGCTTAAAACAGATTTTCATAAACAACTTAAAAATTTCATTAAAAATTCAAATCATTACAATATTAAAGATTACACTGATAAAATTAAGAACAGGTAAAAAAACTACTTAATTCTAAAAAACTCGATGCCCAACATGGCTACAAGAAGTCCTAATTTATACTACTCTAATGAATCTTCTAGGTCTTCTCTCTCTTGTGTTTGTTTGCTGAGACAGAAACACAAGTGTGTTTCTTGTGTGAGTGTAAGTCAAAATCATCATAGCCATTCATTTTATGTGTTCCCCAAGTCTAACGATCACAACCATTAAATTTCTTGTCATTTCTTTTGGACGAATAAGGGTGTAGAGGATTGTCAAGGTGTTCATAAACCCATGTGGGGGTGTGGGGTTTGGTTTTTGGACTGTGGTGATGTGGGGTAAGGGTGAAGGAGATGATGAATAGTGGGGTTTTTAAAAAAAGCGGGTAAATTGGGTGAGGGTTTATGTTGTTTGATTTTGGGGGCAGGGTAAGGTTTGGGAATGTGGCAGAAATGGCCCCCCAATTTGATAAGTTTCGTTGCAAGTTTAGTCCTTGTGGGTTGTAACTTTTAGGGACTTGGCAACATTAGTCCCCCATGGTTATACATTCATTTGGCATCACACGTCTGTGGTACAAGATCAGGAGTAGGCTCGAATTGTTTTGATCTATAGCTTCTTTAGGCTTTAAAAGTATTGGGCTTAGATTTGGTTTGGCCCGTTATGGTCTCAAGTGGTTATATAATTTGGGCTTTCCTGGCCCATTAGATGGGTTCGGGTGGGCCCATTAAGTATTCTTCAATATCGGCTCGGTTTTGACTGTTGACTTTTGCCGGTTGACTTTTGACTTTGACTTTTTGGTCTTTGGCTTTGATTTGACTTTGTCTTTTCCATGCTTTTCCATTCTGTGCTCGGTTTTATCATTTTTGGCTTGATTTTTCGTCCTTTTGTTGGATATCCGTTTCCTGCACAAAATAAGTGAAAACATACAAATACAATGTATTTTTGGTACGTTTTGGGTCATTTAAGTCCAGTTTTAATGGTAAAAGGTATGTGTAATTAAACGCATACCATCTACCCTTTGTGTAAGAACCCGGTATTTAGCTTAGGACTCGGATAAAGTGTAAGCGACGTTGTGTAAGGTTTTCTCCGCCGAAAAGGGAGCATGTTGATCTATTGAAGTAACTCTCGAGTTGGGTACTCAGGGAGTGAAGTAGGGCGGAGAGGAGCTTCGTGGCCGAACCATTATAAATCATCGTGTTCGGTTTGCTTTCTCTTTACATATCGTTTTTTCTTTACGTTTTAATTATGCTTATGTTGTGGTTTGATGCTTATGCTACTTGCTTGTAGATTGGTCTCCATTATACATATAGTCATAGACTATAATTGATACTTTTCATATTACGTCGTGTTTGTTCGGTCATTTGATACAAAAGTTTTTAAATTTTAATCAAAAACGTATTCACCCCCATCTACGTTTTTCATAATTGGTATCAGATCCATGTGGCTCTAGTTTTCAAAACAAATGGTTTTCAAAACCGAGTACGATCCGTGTATCAAAACTAATCAAATCGTTAGACTTAATTATGAAAAGTTGTCGTTGTTTTATTAGTAGCAAGTCTAGAGTGTTGAATATCGTTGTTATACAAGCTTGAATAGGTCTAAAATCTGTTATATAAGTTTACCTTAAAGACTACCAAGTGTTAAACTCTTTAGTCGGGTCAAAATAAGCATTTTTGGAAAATTCGTTCGACCGCGTTTCTGTTCGATACCAGCCAGCTTCCATTCACGGAATAGATAAAACCCGGCCAGCCGGTTCTACAGAAGGTTTTTCAAATTTTGGATCAACTTCAAAAGGCCATAAAAACTTAATCGTAAATCCGTACAAGTCATGCCACCTACCATTTCGAATATAATTGAGTCTAGTTTCTAATAAAGTAGGTTAGAGGTACTGATTACAATTTTAAGTAAGTCGAATTTGCAAAATACCATGAAGTGTCTAAAATTTCAAGTTTCGTATTAACATAGAAACTCAAATCTTTGAGTCAGGCAATTTTGGTTGGTATCCTTTGAACTTTGATACATCCTTCTTTGAAAATAAAGTAATTTGGCCATTAATCAAGCTTGGTATACATCGTCATACTCATCGCAAGGCGTAAAGAATTTTTTGGTATGATGACAGATTTATGATTAGGTCGTCTCTAGTTGCATTGCGCCTATTTGATGATTGTATGCATATCTCTCATTGCATTTGAGCTTGCTTGTTTATGAAACATAAATGCCAAACATTTATTGTATGTTCCTTCACTTGTATGAAAATTTAGATTCTTAAAAGAAATAATACGGTTTTTAAAGGAGTGTTTGGGTTAACTCCTATATGTGTCAAAAATGTATTTTCGTAAACTGTGTCTCTGTCAAACTCATATTAGTCATGATATGATTTATAATGTATGTGATATGATATATGGATTATTGTTGCATCTTATTTAAGATCATATACTTTTTGCATCTTATATGTGATCTTGTTGTATGAGATGCCATGATATTTATGTGTTTGTTTGTCATCTTCATGTTTTTGCATAATAAGTCTTAAGCTAGGTCTTGTGCACCCTATATAGACATATATCTCTTCCTTTGTTATGACGTCTTCTCGTATCATCTCAACTTCTTAATCAAACATTGAAAATAAGACTAAGTATGCTAGTAAAATGTTTTGATAAAAAAATTTGTGATAAAAATTATGCTCATCAATATTTGGATTGGCAACTTGAATGTTTCATCCGAAATACTCAAGTAAAGATGAAGTGTAATGATGTCTTGTTGTAGTCTTTAAAATATTATTTTTCAAAGCGGGTCAAAGTAATAAGTAATTGTTTTGGTTAAAAAGGGTCAAAACTAGTGTTTGGTAAAACCCATAAAGAATGATTTCATGGTTCATTTAGACCAAGCGTGAGTTCGATTTTAAGAATAAATTATGGATGTTCCCGTTATCTCTCTCTCACATATAACTCATGAATGTCAAGTACTATATTAATAGGGAATTTCATAATCTTATGAGGCCTTTCCGGGGTGTCGTATCGACGAGTTATGGATTTATGATTTAAAGTGTCTTGGCTCCTCATACCTTCATTACATGACCTCTAAATTATGATAGCCCGAGCGATAGTACGATGATCCATTCAGAACTTACCGTCCCAATCTACATTCTCTAAATATCAAACTGTAGTTTCTAAAGTAATAACAAAAGGTCAATTTTTCGTCATGACTTTTCCATAAAAAGTTTTAAATATTTTTTGTTTTCTTAAAAAAGGGGAAGGGCACTTCAAAAATACTTTGTTAAAATCTTCTACACATTATGACATTGTCATTTCATCTTGTCAATCCTCTATGACCACTAGTTCACCATCTTGTTCCCCATCATTAGAGTTATGGCCACCCGTCACTTTAAATATAATTGAGCTACTCATGGAAAGATTGTCTGGTGGATTTGGGTAAAATACTATTATCAACTTTTATATAATAACAAAAGACAATTTTTTTATCATGGCATTTTCGCCAAAATTCTAAATATATTTTTAAGAAAAACAGGGCTTTTCAAATATACTTCGTTAAATTTATCTACACATTGTGACATTGTCTCTCTTTCATCTGAGTCCAATCCTTCATAACCACTAGTTTCAAGCGCCGCGAGTGAGCGCGCATCTCCGAACCACCACTAATGCTACATTTTTTTCACACTAGTTATAAATATGATCTTTTCTTCGTTAGTCTATCATGATATCTTGCTTCTCATTTACTTGTGTTGATTAAATGTTCTTGTTTAATTATTTGTCTTGTCATTAATTTTGGTGTTTGATAACTATTTGCTTAATTGTCAAATGCGTAATCCATAGGAAAGGTCTTGTTTCGTTCTTAAAATGCTTTCATGCTTATATTTGTGATACTTAGTGTTAAGGCTTTGACATGACTTACATGATTCTTACATATTTTGTCTCAGATAAGTCTCCTCCATATGAGTTCATAATTTGTCATTTTGATACATGATGATATTGATATGGATATATCTATGCTTGATAGTTATTGTTCCTTGTTGGCATTCCTTAAATCTATACGTATTATGTTCTAGTTTATACATGCTTAAACATGGTTTGTATGATCTTTGCATCTTGTCCCTTATATGTCATTTCTACATAATTTATTTGCTACTTTTGCTCTCATGTTATATATTTTTGATATACTTGTAGAATTCTAGGATCTTTCTTTTGAAGCCACATTATTTTAATTAAGAACCAAAATCGACAAACAAGCGATGGAACAATATAACAAGTTTGATACTTATTTTTCATAAATAAACAGACTCAAATGCAATAAGAGATTTCATGCCTATTTGTTTCCTTTGTCGCATACATCCTTGAACAACATTGTAGTGGCAATTGATTTTCTAATCTAAATGTTTATCTGTCCTTATGCTTGTATTTGGATGGAACTTCCTTGACATGCTCATTGTATAAATTTCTTATTCTCATATCATTTATGTCTGAAATCCTTGAATGATTGTTTGTAAACTGAATCGTTTTATGCTTGTGGTTGGGTTTTAGTTATGTCAAATTATACTTCTTTATTTTCATTTCTTGTTGTATTAAGGAGCGTTTGGAATAATCAAAATATGTAGGGTATAAGCGTTGAATCTTACCCATGAGATTTTGGATTAATCTAGTATAACCAATTAATCAACAATATAAGTGAAAATCAGGGTTAGAATTCATTTTGTTCACTACTAGAGGATTTTAGATTTTAGGAACCTTGGCTGCTGCAAGCCGGTTCTGTTTGCAGCAAAGCCGGTTCTGTTGAACCAATGGAACCGGCTAGCCGGTTCTCTACAGTAGGCCATTTTGCCGTTAGGGTAGTTAAATATTTAATCCGACACTTAAATTAGATATATAGATTGTAATAAGGGAGCGCCTCGGGAACCAGTATAGTTGGTTTTGATCTATCTAGCTCTTAAGTCCTTTAAAATTTCATAGATCTATCCAATATTTTTTTGAACGCATATTATGCCTTGTTTAAGATAGTTTCAACCTATGACCTCTTCATTTCTTAGTTTTTTCCTATTTGTGTGTCTATTTGAAAAGATGTTTTGTTCATATACATGTCTATCTATGTGTCTACTTGTTAAAGTCATTGAGCTTTATAAGAGGATACTTGAAGATCAGGGGGAGATTCTTTCAATACTTGTTGGGAAAGAATGTTTGAACTAAGCTATGTTTTGAAAAGATATTCTTGTCTTCTCTATCTCTTGCACTAACTCGTTTGGATTTGATAGGTCGATAAGATCATTTCTTTATTATATCAAGATAATTTGTGCTCATTAGCAACATGATATCATACCTTAATCCGATATCTCTTTCATAGCATGTTCATGACATGCATATTCAATTAGTCATCATCACTAATTTACTAATAAAGCATGTACATTGTTAGTTGCATGCATTGTCATCACTCACCATCTTCCCGCAACCTATTCTTTACTATACATAAAATTGTCATATCTACACCTCTATTACTTCATCAACCCAACAAGGTAAGGTTTAGAGTTAAACCCTTTTACTAACTTGAGTCTTCCACCGAGTCTTCATTACAAAAAGAATCATCATGAATCCTTCCTCCACCACCACCATAACCACAACCTACCAGTGACTCAAAACCAATTCAACTTATGAAGGATAAATCACCTTCTACATATCTCGATACTCATAAGCTCATTTGCCTATGTTGTCAAAAGCCAAGTGAATTTCGTAATGAAATGCGTCTTATTCCCAAACACATCCTTTCAACCTTAACAACCTCGCCACCAAAACCAACCACGATGATGCAAGTAATAGGATTATACGTTTTAGCTTACTTTTCTAGGAGTTCCTTTTAGTGAATCATATTTCATTTTAGTTTTAGAAGAGTCATATCATATCATATACACATCTTATTATATATGACTTCCTCGAAAGACGAAGTACATATTACACTAAGTTTTCTTTTTGTAGGTTCAAGCATATACACTTTGTGGTATATGGCTTACTCATCCAAGGATGAAGTTTGCATCATTCATTTTTATTTTTGTAGGTTCATTTTGACACCCTCGAGCAAGGGGGAGAATTCGTCAAGAAATCATATTGAGTCGTCTATACACTTGTTGTATATGACATATTTGTCTACAGACCAAAGCTATTATTGCATACTTGACGCCCTTGAGCAAGGGGGAGCTTCCGTCGAGCTTTCATAGCATGCATATTACATATGCTTTGTTGTATATATTTTACTCGTCCAAGGACGAATCTAGTTTTGCACTAATTTTTGTTTGTAGATTTTTCCATATCTTGATGCCTTGAACAAAGGGGAGCACTCGTCAAGGGGGAGCATGCATGCATTCATCATCATTCTTACTCTTCGAAAATCCTTTGTGTTTCGGCCAAAAGAAAGATGTCATTTTCTTCATCATATAGTTTTCATATTTTTATGTTGCACGAAACTAACCGTTTTGTAGGTAAAGCTTTCAAATTTGATCCATGGATCCACTATAGACCAAGGACATTTACCTAGAGATGCAACAACATAAGGAGTTAGAGTAGACTATTTAACTTCACTAGGGATGATGCAAGCTCGCCTTTTCAATGAAGTTAAACTCCAAGGACACACCCTTTTTGTTTTGACAAAAGGGGGAGAAGAGTGTAAACGGAAAAAGGTAATGTAAAGGTAGTACGCGGATGCAAGTAACTTTACATTTTACAAAATATTACGTTTACACGTTTGTTTGTCATCAACAAAAAGGGGGAGATTGTTAGTGCAAATATTACGATATTTAATCTACACAGTCTCGTTTGTTTTGTTGATGACAAACACGTAACTTGTAATACATAACGTAAAATGTACAAGTTACTCGTAATCGTATTTTGTCTCAACATACATCAACATCTCTCCATGTCTCGACTCCTCGTATGTTGCAACACAGGTTCGTACATGTTTGTTATGTTGCATTATGATCAAACCTCTTTTCACATTTTGCATTCACAAGTATTTTTATACAAATGCATCTCTTTTGTTTTTATACTAAATTTTACATCTAAATATATATTTTATTTAGACATGTAAACTTTATTTTGTCAAAACTCAACTAGACTTTTTATTCTTACATGTACAAGTTTGCTTTCACTTTTAAGTAAAAGTAAAATGGAACCGGCAAAGGGAACCGGCGGGAAACGGAAGAACCGGAAAAATAAAAATAAAAATAAATTATTTTTTTGAGAATGGAACCGGCCAATGGAACCGGCGACGCTCCGAGGGAACCGGCGGAACCGGGCTACAGTAGAATTTTAGCCTATAAATACCAAGCTCTTTCTCACCATTTTACACACCTTTCACACACATTTTCTTTTTGCCCAGCCGGTTGCCTCTGTCATACAGCACCGGCAGAACGACTTACAGTAAACTTTTTCCTATAAATACCAAGCCATTTCTCATGTTTTCACATCCCTATTCACAACATGTTCTCTGAATCTCTCAATCATTTAGCAGTAGCAATAGTCATTAAACACCTCTATTCTCATGTGATCATAATGCTTCTATAATTCGTCTTTTTGTAGCATTACTCTTTCAAAGCATGCCTTGAAGTATTTCCATTTCCATCCACATCAAACATACCATATGAATATCTACAAGATTGGAGATTTCAATTCATCTACCATCTATGTTAAAGGCTTCTCATCAATGGAAGTTAATTTAGATTAGGCATTCATATCCATTAGACACATTTGTCGTGGATCATCATTGTATACTCATTTGTATCATCTTTTGTACCATTTGATTTAGACTAGATGGTTTATGTGTTTGTGCCATAAAACACAAGGTTTGTTATGTTGGGCCATAAAACATAACGGGGTTTTGGGTTGGTTCTACCCTTTGTGTAAGAACCCGGTATTTAGCTTTGTACCGGATAAAATGTAAGCGACGATGGGTTGTTCTGACGGTGTTAGGACTCGGTATTTAGCTTAGTACCAGATAAAGTGTAAGCAACGTTGTGTAAGGTTTTCTCTGCCAAGAAGGGAGCTTGTTGATCTAGTGAAGTGGTCGAGAGTTTTACACACATAAAATATTTATAAAATATAATACTTTTTAAAGAGCAATTAAGAAAATTACCAAGCTACCCTTGATAAAATTCACTCTCAAAAATATATATAATATAATATATAATACGTATATTAAACCGGGTAAATATGATCACCCGGGTCGTTTCCCCAACGACTAGTGAAATTGAAACCTCGTTTTAGTTTGGATTCTGATTTGAATGAAGCAAAGATATTTGATTTGGAAAGATTTAAAAATAAAATTAAAATGAACAATTAAACAAATACGGAAAACGCAACTATTAAGCAATTTGACTAAAATTTAACCCAAAAAAAATATAAACTAAAATTTCACTAAAAAAAAAAAATAAAGAAAAAGTGCCAAAAATTATTAAAAATAAAAGCCCCCTGATTTTATCTTTTAATAAAAGTTAATAAACTACATTAAAAATAACCCTAATTATTAATTAAAACTAAATAAAACTAATTAATGACTAACTTAGGGACTAACTGTGAAAAAACGTAAGGACTAAACGGCAAAAACATTGTATAACGGAAAGGAATTATCGGAAAAACAACTAAAACAGAAAAATTACAAGGATGGTCCCTGAGGTCTTACCCCGACAACAAACCGATCCAATTATAAGCATCAAAATTCTAAAAGTGCTTAATCACTAAAAACTTAAAAGAAAAGAGCAAATGTTTAAAGAAGCTAGTAGGAACGAAATTAATAAAAGCTACTTGGGCTGAAAATAACAAATAAGCTTAATAAAAGCTTATTTTTGAACTGACCTTAGAAAGTGGGGGTTAACCCTTGGTTTTAGAAAATAAGCTATAAAAAAAACTCAACACTAGTTCAAAATGTAAAAAGAAAGAAGTTCTAATGAGCTTATGATGTGCTTAACCTAAAAATGAAAAGAAATCTAACCTAAAAATGCTTTTTAGCTACTGAAACTAAGCATGATTTAAGCAATCTCAGGAATTAAACAAAGTAGCACAAAATCCAAATGAGCTTAAAAGCTTAAAAAGCTAAACTAGACTCTAAAACTTTAAGGACTTATTAAACTACTTATAATCTATCTAATTAAGCTATAAAATCTAGACTCATAAGCTAAATTAACAAATTAAGAACCTGAAATTCCTAAGTACTGTTTTTGGCTTTTTAACTTTTTGACAGCAAAAATAAGCTATGTAAATAAGCTAGAAAATGAAATCTAAAACTTATTCTATATTAAGCTATAGCTAATCTTAGCCCTACTTAGATCTAAGATCCTAAATCCTATTCTAACTTAGCTAAAAATTAAGCCAAAGGTGGCAGTACTAACTTGTGACGACAGTACTAACTTTTTAGTTAGTACTGGTAGTGTAAAGTAACAGCAATACTAACTTTTTGTTAGTACTGGTGCCCTTTGCACAAATGTAAACCAAGAGTGCAGGTTTCCTAAGGGAAATCCTGCACTAAGACACACTCCAATTGAGTGTATAAACAAAGTTCAAGCAAGATCTAAGCCTTGGGGAGCTTAGATCAACAATTGCACAAGTGAAATTCACAAGAAAGTTCCCTTGATGCTAGAATCAACATAATAAACCATAACTTTTTCAATTTCACAATCTAACTTATAAAAAACTCTTTTCCTAATGATTTTAAATGAAATCTAAGCTGACTTAACAATACGGGAAAAACTTACTTTGACTTTGGGAGGTTCAAAATAGCTTAAATCAAACACCACTTTAAACTAAGAACATTTATGAATTAAGCTGCTAACTTGAAATCTAGTAAACCAGTGCATAATACCGAGACAATTAAACAGATAAAACTACTTTAAATAAGCATGATTTAACAACAAAATATAGCACTAAATCTTAACTTAAGCTTACTTTACATATATTTTTGGTTTTTAGAGGTTTTTAAGACAATAATATGAAAATCTATGATTTAAACTAAGAAAATTGAAAACAGATAAACAACTATAATGATTAAGCTAAATTATACTAAAATAAGCACTAATAAGCAAGGAGAATAAGCAAATAAGCAGATCTAAATATAGAAAGCAATTAAATCACTATTTAAAGCTAGAAATGAAATTATGAAAAGTAAATGAAAACTTACTTGAACCTTTAGCTAAACAAAAGGTTCCCAATAGGGCAGCTACAAGCTCCCTAGCTTATTAGATAAGCTAGGGTAAAGTCCTTGGGGATCCTTCCATTTTAGATCCCCCTTCCATAAGCTTTCCAATCCAAATGTAAAGGTAATATATAGAATTTAAAACTGATTTAATTGTTAAGGTAAGATTAAGGCTGATAAAACTCTAATCAAGAGCTTAGAGACTCTTGATAGCTTATGAGTAGCTTATGAGAGCTTAATGACATTTGTTTAATAGTTTAAAAAGAAAGAAAAGTGTATGAGTTGAACAAGAGAGTTTATAACAAAATAAGACTGAGTTTCATTAATATTAAATTGATTACATTACTTAAAAAGAGAAATTACATAAGCTAAAGGAAATTTTTAAGCTACACTAAAAAGCTACTAAAAAAAACTAGATAGATGCGTGTGTGAGAGGTGAGGCCTATTTATAGCCTGCCTTAGATCCTTCTAGCCTCTTGCCTTGCCCTCCAACTTTCAATCTCAACCAATCATTTCTTCAATCATTTGAGCATCATTTGTGGCCGTTTGATCAAATTGTGGACACCTAAGGA
The DNA here is from genome assembly GCA_026074375.1 of Tanacetum coccineum. NCBI lineage: Eukaryota > Viridiplantae > Streptophyta > Magnoliopsida > Asterales > Asteraceae > Tanacetum > Tanacetum coccineum. Next base: position 10,619 of record BQNB010007008.1, on the reverse strand, counting down.
TTGCCAGGCTGGCATTCCTTTGATGTGACATTGTGCTTCTTTTATGAGTGTTTTAGCACAAAAACCCACATTCCATTGTGCTTTCACCATAGTTGACGTGTCCTTTGATTGGGAGAGGTTAAGTAATCCCTTGATAAAGACTCATTTGTCCCTTCATTTGTGTTAGAGAGTTCATGAATTGACCTAAGCACCCTTTAATTTGGAAAACCCCTTTGATTTACCCTGGTTGGTGAAACGGGGGAGACGGGTGAATAGTAAAAAGGGTTGGCGCCCAAATTGTGACAGTTAAAACTGTTATAAGTTTGAGATATTACACAAATGGTCCTTGTCTTCCTATTCCCTATTTCAAGTTATAAATAACTTTCGGGAATTACAAGTTTAGCCCTTGGGGTTGTTATAAAAGGAAAGGTGGGCTAGGATTTGGGATGTGTTGACTTTTATTGACTATCTTTGACTGGATTTGACTGAGGCTTGACTTTTCTGGCTTTAGCTTTGAATCTTTGGCTTCTTTTTGAACTCTTCTGATTCTCGTGTTCGTGCTTGCTCGTTTTTGACTTCTTTTTTTTTCTTGTGATTTCTGATATATCCGTACCTGCACACAAAAAACACAAATACAAGCATATTTTTGCTATTTTTTGGTCTGTTTTGGGTTTAAATGGGTTATTTTAGGTACAAACGGATGTGTGTATTTTACACTTATCATGAAGTAACTCTCGAGTTGGGTACTCGGGGAGTGGAGTAGGGCGGAGAAGAGCTCCGTGACCGAACCACTGTAAATCATCGTGTTCGGTTTGCTCTCTATTTTATTTATCGCTCTCTATTTATTTTATGCTTGTAATTGTATTGTGATTTGATGTTTATAATTATGTTGTGACTACATGGTTATTCTATGCTTTCATATAGTCATAAATCATATTTGGTACTTTTCATATTACGTCGCGATTAATCGGGGATTTGATACAAACGTTTTTATATTTTAATCAGAAACGTATTCACCCCCCTCTACGTTTTCTACAATTCTGCTAAGGTAGTGCTGCTGGTATAAAATTTAATGCAGCTGGTTACAACTGCTAAAAGATTATAACTGCTAGAAGAGTTTCTACTGTTAGAAGGATAAAGACAAGAGAAAGGATAAAGATGAAGATTGCTTATCAAGATTACTTACGGGATAAGTATGAGATATTTTTGTAAAGGATACATATAAGTTATTTGTTTAGAAGATTATGATAATTTAGGAAAATATTGTAAGCCTGTTAGGACTCCTTGGTGTATAAAAGGATGTCCTAAGGTATAGAGTTTAATGTACCAAAAATCGTATCAAATCATATCAAAGTTTATAGTGTTATTCGTAGCTTCAAGGTTTTGTAAACCCTAACACTATTAAGAGTGTTCGTTTTATATTGAGGCTGAAAGTTTAATAAACTGTTTGTTATTACTGTTTCATTGAAATTTTTCTTAGTATCATTGACTAGATTTCGCATAGTCTTTGATATTAATAATCAATTTTCAGTTCATAGTTGTTTTGAATTTATTCAATATCAACTTAAGCTTAATACAAGCTAAGGAAAGAACTATTATATTAGGATCAACAAGTGGGTATCACAGAGCTTGTGATAAAAAAGCCCTTTTAATAAGAAAAATTCTACTACACACAAGAATCTTACTTTTCAAGAGGCTATGGATTCTCAAACTACTAAAACCATCAAGCTACCCATACTTCAACCTGGTAAGTATGATCTATGGAAGATGCGGATGGAGCAGTACCTATAATGCATTGATTATACTCTATGGGAAATCATAGAAAATGGTAATGCACCCATAGTAACAAAACTTGTTGATGGTAAGGAGACTACTATCCCTCCTACAACTGTTGAAGAGAAGGCACAAAGAAGGGCAGAGTTGAAGGCAAGAAGCACTTTGTTGATGGCTTTACCTAATGAGCATCAATTAAAATTCAACACATACAAGGATGCTAAGTCACTGATGCAGGCTATTAAGAACGGATTTGGAGGTAATACTGCTACAAAGAAAACACAAAAAAATCTTCTAAAGCAGTAGTATGAAAACTTTGTTGCATCTAGCATAGAGGTGATTGAACAAACCTATGAAAGGCTTCAAAAGCTAATTAGTCAACTGAAGATGCATGGAGAAGTTATCTCTCGAGAAGACATCAATCAAAAGTTCTTGAGAAGTTTGTCACAAGAATGGGCTATGCATACTATTGTGTGGAGGAACAAACCAGAGATTGAAACATTGAGTTCGGATGACCTCTTTAACAACCTGAAGGCTTATAAATCAAAGGTCAAGGGGACATCTAACTCAACCACTAACTCACACAATGTAGCATTTCTATCTACTGGCAGCACTAACAATGCATTTGGAGCTACTATTCAGGGGGTTAATACTGCTAGCACTCAGGGTGCTACTGATAGCTCAAAATCTGGTGAAAATTTTAGTAATGCTATGATTTATTCCTTCTTTGCTAGCCAACCAAGTTTCCACAACATGATAATGAAGATCTTTAACAAATCAATCCTGATGATCTAAAATAGATAGACCTGAGATGGAACATTGTTATGCTAACTATGAGAGCAAAAACATTCCTGAAGAATACTAGAAGGAAGCTGGACATAACAACAAAGAAATAATTGGGTATGATGGGGGGGGGGGGGGGGGGGGGGGGGGGGGGGGGGGTGGGGGGGGAGTGGGGGGGGGGGGGGGTGGGGGGGGGGGGGGGGGGGGGGACTAGCCGGTGGAGTTACAACTGCCACAAAAAAGGATACTTTGCAAGGGAGTGCAGGGCACCCAGGAATCAAGATAGCAGGAATCAAGATAGCAGCAACAAGGAGCCTACAAGAAGGACTGTGCCAATTGAAGAAACTACTTCAAATGCCTTAGTGTCTCAGTGTGATGGCTTTGGCTATGATTGGAGTGACCAAGCAGAAGAAGGTCCAACCAATTTTGCTCTCATGGCTTATTCTTCAACAAGTTCAAATTCTTCTACAAACTCTGAGGTATCTAATGACTTAAATTGTTGTTCATCTTGTTTAGAATGTGTAAAAGATCTAAAAGAACAAAATGAACAATTAGTTAAAGACTTAAGAACAGCTAGGATAAGTGTTGTCTCTTATAAAACTGGTTTAGAATCTGTAGAAGCTAGACTGGTAGTCTTTAAGAAAAAATGAGGTCAGTGTAAGAGGAAGATAAAAGTACTCTTAAAACGTAATTTATTCAGGAGATTTAATATTTGCCAGAGTCTAAAAGGAAGTTAGAATTAGTTACAAAAGAAAAATATAAGGTTCAACTTACAGTACAAAAATTTGAAAATTCATCAAAAAGCCTAAGTGAACTTCTAGACAGACAAATAATGGATAAGTATAAAACAGGATTAGGGTAAAATACTGTCCTACCTCCATATACTAGGAATTTTATGCCACCTAAGCATGATTTAGTTTATCCTAGACTAGATGATTTTGTTGAAGTGAATAAGCCTGCTAGTGAGTCTGTAGTTGAAAAGCCTATTGTTGAGACTAATGAACCTAAGAATGCTAGGAAAGAAAATAGAGCCCCAATTATTGAGGATGTGGTGTCTGAAAGTAAGGAAGAAGATGTGCCTAAGATTAAAACTGTTGAGATGTTTAATAAACCTAGTTTTGCTAAGATAAACTTTGTTAAGTCTACTGAGCAAGTAAAATCTCCTAGAAAAATATTAGTTGATAAAAATAGGCAAAACACACCTAGTCCTAGAGGGAACAAGAGAAATTAGAACCAGAAGATGTCTTAAAAATTAGGAAATGATTTTGAGATGTTCAACAAAGCTTGTCATGTGTGTGGTAGTTTTGAACATTTAAGGAAAGATTGCAATAACTGGTATAATAATCAAAGGTTTGAAAAACCAGTGTGGACCAATGTTCAAAGGGTGAACAAACAGAATTTCTCTAAATTTACTTACCCCGGTCTAAAAAGGAGCATGGTTCCAAGAACAGTCTTAACTAGGTCTGGCCCAATTTCACTTAATGCTGCTAGACCAGTTAATATTGTTTAACCAAGAACAGCAGTGAATAATGCAGGACCCATGAAATGTTATTAATAATTCATATTCAACTGCTAGAAGGCCTTTTAACAAAATAACAACAGTTAATAACAGTAATTTTAATAAGAGGGTTAATATTGTTAATGATAAAAATGTTAATGCTGCTAGGCCAAATGCAGTAGTTAATATTGCTAGGCCAAAATCTGTTCTTAGTGCTGTTATGGGAAACAAGGGAAATGCTGTTAAGGCCTCAGCATGTTGGGTTTAGAGACCAAAATATAAAGTCTTAGACCATGTCTCCAGAAACAATGGTGCATCAATGTCCTTTAAAAGATTTAACTATATTGATGCACAAGGCAGATCCAAGTCAGTAATGGCTTGGGTCCCCAAAAGAAACTAATTTTCCTACCATTATGTGTAGGGCAATCCACAGCAAGATTTAAAGGATAAAGGAGTGATTGACAGTGGATGCTCTAGGCACATGATAGGAAACAGATCCTATCTTACAGATTATGAAGAAATTGATGGAGGATTTGTTGCCTTTGGAGGTAATTCTAAAGGAGGGAAAATTACTGGGAAAGGTAAAATAAAAACTGGTAAATTGGATTTTGAAGATGTGTATTTTGTAAAGGAACTAAAGTTTAACCTCTTCAGTGTCTCACAAATGTGTGACAAGAAGAATAGTGTTCTTTTTACTGATACTGAATGTGTTGTTCTGTCTCCAGACTTTAAGTTAACTGATGAAAGTCATGTTTTGCTTAAAGTTCCTAGAAAGGATAACATGTACAGTGTTGATTTAAAGAATGTTGTTCCTCAAGGAGGTCTCACTTGTCTCTTTGCAAAAGCCACACCAGATGAATCTAATCTTTGGCATAGGAGGCTTGGACATGTAAATTTCAAAACAATGAATAAACTGGTAAGGGGAAACCTTGTAAGAGGTTTACCTTCAAAACTTTTTGAAATTAATCAAACCTGTGTTGCTTGTCAGAAGGGAAAGCAACACAGAGCTTCTTGTAAGACCAAAACAGTCAGTTCAATCAGCCAACCATTACAAATGTTGCACATGGATTTGTTTGGCCCAACATTTGTAAAGAGTTTAATGAAAAAGATGTACTGCCTAGTTGTCACAGATGATTTTAGTAGGTTTAGTTGGGTTTTCTTTTTAGCCACTAAGGATGAAACTAGTGAAATCCTTAAAACATTCATAACAGGCATAGAAAATCTAATAGACCTTAGGGTGAAAGTGATTAGATGTGACAATGGGACTGAATTCAAGAATAGGGTCATGAATCAGTTCTGTGAAATGAAGGGTATTAAGAGGGAATTTAGTGTTGCTAGGACTCCACAACAAAATGGAGTAGCAGAAAGGAAAAATAGGACACTAATAGAGGCTGCTAGGACTATGCTAGCTGATTCAAAATTGCCAACAACTTTCTGGGCTGAAGCAGTTAATACTGCTTGTTATGTCCAAAATAGGGTGTTAGTTATCAAGCCTCACAACAAGACCCCTTATGAACTTTTTCTAGGTAGAAAACCTGCCTTAAGCTTCATGAGACCATTTGGGTGTCCTGTTACAATCCTTAATACCATAGATCACCTAGGTAAATTTGATGGAAAGGCTGATGAAGGGTTCTTTGTAGGATACTCTACCAATAGCAAAGCATTCAGAGTATTCAACAGTAGAACTAGGATAGTAGAAGAGAACCTGCATGTTCAATTTAGTGAGAATACACCTAATATTGCAGGAAGTGGACCAAATTGGCTTTTTGATATAGATGCACTAACAAATTCTATAAACTATAAGCCAGTTGTTGCAGGGAATCAATCTAATGGTAATGCAGGTACAAAAGAAGGATGCTGGATTCAAAGAGTTATCCTGATGCTGGATTCAAACCATCAGGGGAGGAGGAAAAGAAGGATGCTGAAGATCCAGGGAATGAAAGTGGAAATCCAACTGAAGGGAAAGATAGTGAGGTTCCAAGTACAGAGGAGCCAAGAATTAATCAAGAGAAGGATGATAATATTAACAACACTAACAATATTAATACTGCTAGTGATGGAAACAGCACTAACAATGTTAATGTTGTTAGTTCAACTGTTAATGCTGCTGGCTCAGAAGTTAATGTTGTTGATCCAAAAACAAGCATTGAACTTCTAAATGATCTAAATATGCCTGAATTGGAAGATATTGTTTATTCAGTTGATGATGAAGATGTTGGTGCAGAGGCTGACATGAATAATTTAGATGCATTTATGCCTGTCAGTCCTATTCTAACTACAAGAATACACAAAGATCATCCAGTTGACCAAATCATTGGAGACTTGAATTCAGCACCTCAAACAAGAAGAATGATAAAGAATTTGAAAGAACATGGTTTGTTTAGTTCAGTTCAGCAAAGAACAAACCATAAAGACTTTCAAAATTGCTTGTTTGCTTACTTTTTATCACAAGAAGAACCCAAAAAGGTAATTCATGCATTGAAGGATAGAAGCTATGCAGGATGAGCTACTACAATTCATATTACAAAAGGTTTAGACTCTGGTGGATTTACCAAATGGAAAAAGGGCTATTGGGACTAAATGGGTCTACAGGAACAAGAAGGATGAAAGAGGTATTATGATTAAGAATAAAGCAAGATTGGTTGCTCAAGGGTACACACAAGAAGAAGGGATTGACTATGATGAAGTCTTTGCCCCTGTTGCCAGAATTGAAGCAATAAGGATATTCTTAGCATATGCCTCATTTAAAGACTTTGTGGTGTACCAGATGGATGTCAAGAGTGCTTTTCTGTATGGTAAGATTGAAGAGGAAGTCTATGTTTGTCAACCACTAGGATTTGAAGATCCAGACTTCCCTGACAGAGTATACAAAGTAGAAAAGGCACTTTATGGATTGCATCAAGCTCCTAGAGCTTGGTATGAGACCTTGTCAACTTATTTGTTGGACAATGGGTTTCAAAGAGGAAAGATAGACAAGACTTTGTTTATCAAAAGGGTCCAAATGATGCAAGGAGGACGGGGTTTTTTATCAGTCAATGCAAGTATGTGATGAAGATTTTGACGAAATTTGTTTTTTATGTCACATTTCTCAATTTCGGGTATTTTTCGACTTATTATTCTTTCACTATTTATTTTGGTCCAATACGTGTTTACTTTTAATTTAACTTTTAAGCTAAAACGAGTTAGACTAGAAAATAATCATTTAACGTCAATACGGCCACAAATTAATTAGGGTTACGTCAAAGCAAGTGTTATGTAATTATTAGGAGAACAATTTACTAACTTTGCGTATTATTTTATTTTATTGCGTCACGTTATAGGCTTAGTTTCGCGAATAATTTAAAATACCTTTAGACATACCCCGGAAATACCTAGACTTCCCTAGACTCAAACCAATACCCACTTTTAAACCTTAAACACAAAAATAATTAAATTCTTGTGTTAATAAGCCATTGTGGCTGAATAGGGGTAAACAAAAACCATTAAACATTGGACACTTACACAATATTGTACAATAACCTTTAATTAAGCCTTGTACTTGTATAATCTTAATAAGATTTCAAAAAAACCTACCGTTTCCCTCTAATCCTACTTGTCCCATACATGTACACAACTAGAAAATCTCTTATAGCCCTAAACTAAGTACATGTACAACCTAAGTATAATTAAAACATGTACTAAATGTCTACTT
>BQNB010007007.1:81031-95191 GCA_026074375.1 Tanacetum coccineum | reverse complement strand
GTTTCTAGAAGTCTAATTCAAATTTCAAATTCAAATATACATTTTAAAACAGTTTTTACTTATATATAAATAATTTGTAATTTATCTTTTGTAATAATAATTTGTACACATTAAAATGTAACGTGTATAAAAAATATTTCTTTAATCGTAAATCAAGTTTTATTGTACCTTTATTCTTACCTTAAATGAATTACGTCAAGTGGCAACTTATGTCTAAATAATAATGTTTACGTCAACTTTTACGCAGTGACACCAAAATATTATTTAGACATTTTTCATAGTTTGTTGTGTTGGGAATAAAGTTGTCATCATTCTTAACAATCTTGGGTCCTTAGTCTAGTTTACAATTAGTCGTTAGCTAACGTTTTATCTTTGTAATAAGTTGTAATAATATTTAGAACTCGAGCTCGACCCATCTAGCTTGAGAGCCGGCCCATGCGTCTAACATAGTAGCTAGGGCCACACTTAGGCCAATTTAGGGCCTAATTGTCCCTTGTACATGATTTGTATGTAAAATATCCTAAGTAGAAAAACAAGTCGCTGAATGAAAATAAGTTCAGCAAGTCATCCATAAGAAGTTCTTCAGAGTCTGAAGAAAAGACTCATCACAACCTGAGGCGGATCTTAGCGAGTGAAGAAAGGACCAGGATCAAGATGATAGAGTTAGTAAGTATTGACAATAGCTTACTAACTCCCTGAAGACTATCTCTGAAAAAATACAACCTGAAGATATTGACGAGAACTTCCTAACAGCTAAAAGCAAAGGAAGACAAAAGTACAAGAGTAGCTAAAAAGCAAATAGTTAAAATAACTATTTACTTTTGTACTTTGATGTGAACGTGTACATTGCTTCACATGGGACTTTACTTTGTTAAAGCTTCTCTTAGAACCTTTACTTTTCCTATATAATGTTAAGGTTGTAGTAGAGATAGTATGCATTTTTCCTAAACAAATAAAATAATACAAAATGTATTAGTTGATAGAAACATCCTTTCCTAGAACAAACAAAGCCATGTAGATGCTTGTGTTGTTCATATTAGGAGAGTTTCTTTGTCATTCAATCCCGTTTGTTGTTCCGCCAACAACCAGGTATAATTCTTTGATTTATAGCAATAAAAAGTTAAATGTTGTAAAGTACAAATCGTGTTATTAGTATCTTATTACGGTCTCGTGTTATATATATATATATATATATATATATATATATATATATATATATATATATATATATATATATGTTTTGCACGATTTTCGGGACCAACAATTCAGAGTGGTACTCATGTAGTATTTCACAGTGAAGATTGTAAATCCTTCTAGTATCACCATCAAACAACACTAAAAGTGGGTGACTTTTGCGATCCTTTATGGATCAAACTTCTGTTAACTAGAAAACTACGTGATCCAAGTTATGAGTATTGACAGGAAATACCAAAATCATTGTTGTTACTTCACTTAGACTTCAATGGTTCATCTGAATTCATTGTTATCCTACTTGGAGAATCCAGGATTTTGGGTGGAACGAAAGTGGGGAGGGGGGATATTCGAAAAGTAAAAAGCGTGGTTTAGCGTCTCGTGAGGGTGCGGTCTTGAGTATCCTACACTTTGGAGCTAGAAAACATATAAAGGAGATTCATTTCATGAATCGAATCTGATGAAGTAGTAATGACATCAATAGTTAATATACTTTTCTATTATCAAATTCTACTGTTTGTTGCCATTTGTTTTTTTTATATTTGGTTATTTTATAATAAAATTTGATTCTAAATTTGTTATATTTGCAATAAATTTAGGGTTAATCTAGGGAATTGTAATGAAAAGACGTGAAAATTGGTAGATACTTGAAAGAAAATGAAGAAATACTCAAAGAGTAATTTTCTTATTATTTGGAGTTCACATGTATGGGAGGCCGTGGGGGAAAGTATCATGTGAAGAAAGATTAGCCGGGAAGAAATTGAGAAATGTTCACGAAATACTCCTAGAAAGATGATTTAGTATGTTGACCATAACTTCTTCATATGATCTCCTTTTTAGCTGATTCAAGTGGCCATGGAAAGAGGAAAGGGATATCTACAACTTTCGTGCTTTAAGCTAAGCCTGGGCCGCCATAGAGCAATAGTTACGGCGTAACTATTGCAACTACGCCATAACTTTACCACGTCATGGTTACGCCATTATTCTACCAATTCAACCACGCCATAACTTTGTGACGCATAGTTACGCTATAGTTTTACCAATTCAACTATGCCATAAGTATGGAAGAAAAACAATTTGAGAGTTCAAGAAGAAAGTTACGGCGTAGATCTTCACTTATAATTGCGCCGTAACTATATCGACATCAGCAAAAACTTATATATACAAGACCTAACTCGCCCATAAAGGGTTTTTGGACCCTAGGGTCGATTTAGAGTTTAGAGGAGGATGAAAATCACCATCTTCAAGCTGCAATCCAAGGGTGAAGACGTCATAATCCAATCTTATTAGATTGATTTGATTATCAAACATTATGATTTTCATTACTTTCATTATTAACATCGATTTTGATTTTATGAACATGATCATTGGTTGAACATTTTGATGTGTTAGCCTATATATATATTTTATTATATTTTATATATATATATATATATATATATATATATTAACGCTTGATTTCTATTTCTCCATTTAATTATTGTTTTATGTGGATACTCTATTGTTTTATTGATTGATCATCCGCGTTTGTTTTTGGTAGTGAGTGGTGGCGGGGGGATGAAAAGAGGATTGGGGAGATGGTGATTGGGGCGGATGGGAGGGGAAGCACTCGAAAAGGATTCCGATCTTGGGATTTGGCGGCAATGACGGTAAGCGCTATTGTAGAGTTATCTGCCCGGTTGTAGGTAGTGAACATTAAAATTAGTCTAGTAGCTTAATCGAGTGGGTTGGTATCCATTTAGATTTTAGGGATTGTCTATATCATCGCATGCATTAGATTAGGCACTTAAAAAGCGCAAGCAAACCTTTAATTAGTTGATACCTAATAGAGGTTTAAATGTCGAGAGGTGGGATCGTCGACATTAGATAGGTCTCTAAGGTAGTTGGGCCGTAATGACTATGAACTAGATGCCCGATTTTCGTAAACAACGGGGTTGAGATCATAGGAATTATAGGTTAGGTTGCGAACACAAATCGAACCTAATGATATTAGAACCACCACATAAAACAAGAGTTAGACATTTCACTAGGAAATATGATCATTGCGTTAATAATAAAATAACTAGGTTAGCACGCCTTATCCCTTGATTAGTAAAACTTCATTTTCATTTTCATAATTTATTTATTGCATTTTAGCTACTTAAAACAACTTCAAAACGTGACAATTAAAACTCAAGTTTTAGACTACCCATTAGCTCTTGGGAACGACCTCAGATTTATCAAAACCTACACTATACACGACCGGGTTCTCTGCCCGTTAGTGCTTTCGTAGATCATAGATAGTCGAGTAATACTAATTTAAAATATGATCTAAAATTCGCATCAATTTTTTAGCGTCGCTACCAAGGAGCTAATAGGTTTTAAATTTGAGTTTTTGTAATTAACTTGTTTTCTAAATTATCCGCATTTTTTATTTTTTGTTATTTTTGTTTTTGTTCTTTTTATTTTTAGTTTTTTTCTTGTTCTTGGCTATTGTGTCCCTTTGCTTGTTTGTTTTTCAGGTTATAATGGAGGTTGATATTGACAATATGACCATGAATAAGTATTTGATGTATAAGGCACATCATAGGGATTTGAACTACTTTTGTGAAATGAATATTAATACCATCACCATGAATGAGTACATGGATTTAAAGTACGAGGATGTTTTGGCAGGGAGTTGTATCTCCAAGAAGAGAAGTGATTTTTTTAGGGTTGCTCATGTGAGGTATGCAGAGTTACATTTTTATCCTTTATACCACGTTAGGGATGAATTTTTAGAATATACAAAGTCTGATGAAGAGATTCATGACGATAAGTATTATAGATTACATCCTTTACACCCTTGTTTTCAAGCTCCTCAACCATGTACCAAACTTGATTCCATATCCCATAATTGTAGCGAAGAAGTTGACATTGATAATATGACTTTTAATGAATTTGAACTATATGAATCAGTAATGTCAGAGAAGAAAAGTGAAGTACAGGATCCCAATCATGGTTTACATCCTAGTTTTGCGAACAATCACCGTGTATACCTGACCCTCCATTAGAATAAATGGAATACAGCTCTGAAAAAGTCTTGAATGACTTGTTTAGAACAGGAGCTGAAAACCTCAAAAGAATGGAGCAAGAAGAAGTTTAGAATGGGTGTGATAATGAAAAAGTTGGGGATACTGACCAAGAGAATGGTGATCTTCTTAACTTTCATATTTTCCGGTTACTAATATATTTGTTAGAGTTTGTGAACATGTTGTAGAAAACATTAATGTCAACCCTGCAAGGGAAAAATCAGATTTTCATGTGGAGACGTTAAGATGGGTGAAAACCACAATGTGGACCATCTAAAGACTAAAAAAGAGTTACAATGGTGTCTAGCTAAAGACTTTTTCTTAGTTTTTATGGAGCTTAAAGATTATTGGCAACGCAATATTCCATCATCCATTTCTAATGAGGTAAAGAGGGAATTCACAATTCCCCAAAGGTATGAATTTTAATCTTATGTGTCCCTCCCGTAGCATACTTACACCCTTATGGTGTGTATCGCTACTGTCATCCACACTTGATCTCAAGTGAGGGGATGAACACCCTATTACTTAGTAAATAAGGGTGGAGTCAAGCTCGTGACTCAAACAAAAACAAACGCTACATGGGAGGCACCCCATGCCTATCTTTTTATTTATGTTTTTAATTTTAATAGATTTTACGCTTGGGTGTTGTTTGCTTGTCTTTCATTGCAGGTTAGATTTAATGGGAACTATCCTTGATGGTTCTTGAAGGAGAATGCGATCTACGGTCTTAGCTAATCATCAAACCCAAGATTTTTTAGCTTTAGGTTTTATTTAGTTTTACGTGTTTTGTCTATCATTTATGCAGGTTTCTACAACAAGGAAAGACGATAGGAGCTCTGAAAATTCGTCTAGATGCCAAATTAAGTTGAAAAATTTTTGGGATACGTCTTTAGTAGGTAACTTTGACGTAACGGGTTCTACAGTAATGACCTTCGCCCGGTTCAACTTAATTACAGCGTAACTAGCTCTATTCAGTTACGTCGTAACTATCTCCTATAGCAAACCTTTTCAAAAATAATTTCAAAACCTTTCCAAACTGTGTATATTTTGTTACGAACTTTTTGGGTGTGTTCCCTGGAAACCCTCACGAGAATTTACTCGTCCACTCGGGATACTGAGGGGTTTAAAAGGCTTGTTGCATATGCTTAATGCAATTGTGATTCCTACGAAAGTGAGTTAGCTTTATCATTTCCATGTCTATTTTACTTTATTTTGTTCTTTTATGATGCACATGGTTGTTGTTAAGTGAATTTAAGAACATGGATAGTTGCTCAAATGTTTCTAGTCCGAACATGGATATGGCTTGATGAAGCATTCTTGGAGCATGTTACGAGACATGCTACATATTGATCATACTGAGCAAATCCATGGGACTCCTTCTATTTCATTTCTAACCCTTGTACTTTTACTTTATATGCTTAGTATGACTTTAGCGGGGGGAAGGGATTAAAAATAAACACCACTTGATTTCTCTTTGCCTTTAATTTTCTAGTTTTTAGTAAAAATGTTTCATCTTTAAAATTTTGACATGTATTTCATTACTTAACTAGTTTAATCTTAACAGAGCCCACCTAATCTTTATATTCCATTGTATGAGGATAAAGTCTTTTCGTTTTCCCCTTATATATAAATTCAATAAAAATGAGTGTGTCGGTGGTTGTAGTAGACTTTAGAACTTGGCTTGGAATATTTTTTTGAGAACAACGAAAATGAAAAGGGGCGCCATTACTTAGAGACTAGTGAATCCGGTTGTAGTAGGATAAAAAAACTAACATTTAGGATTAACCCCAAATAGCCTATCCGTTTATATCATGTTTGTTTATATTGACTGTTCACATCGATTAGTCAATCCCACTGTGAAACCTATATTGTTACTCTCATTTTAAGAGTAGATACCCCTAGTAAACCTGTCTGAGCTATTCCTTTCATTTTGTTCAGCCATTATATGTTTGTTTCATTACACAATCATAGCTAACCTTGTAGTTCCTTAAGGCCATAGTCAGGGAGTTGTAGTTAATTTGGTTTTATGGTGAAAGGCAGCGGGTCATGATTACGGGTATTAGAAGAAAGTTGCCCCCCGCCCGTTTTAGAATGTAGTTGATCTAAGTGGGGGGTTGCTTTTGTAAAGATTGTTTCTATAAATTTATCTTCATTTTGAATTTCCTTGTATTTGCATAAAAAAAAAATCAAAAAAATTGGATAATAAGCAAGCAAGCAAGTGTTTATGAGTTAGTTTATTTATTTCTGATTGTAAAAGAAAAATTTTACCTCTGTTTGTCGATTTAGAATAGTGGTAGTATTTCCACTTGCCCAATATTGATGGCTATTGACATTTCCTTTATGATGTATGTAAACGCGTTGTAGCACTTATAAACCCATGCCATTTCTATCTCTCCTTTCTATTTAAGTTTATATTTGTACAATGAGGGCATTGTACATATCAAGTGGGGTGGAGATAGAAATGAGAGATTATTGAGGATATTCGTCGTAATACAGGCTACAAAATATTTTTTATAACAAATTAACTCGTATTAATTTCATTGACGATAAAGGTTGAGTTAATGCGTCTTACATGCATAAGTTATTGTACATATAGATTATGAGGCATCACCTGACACATTAAATCATTTATTTTATAGATCCATTGACTTTTGAACCTCGGATTTTGCCTTATGGGATTGAATGCTACTAGTGACGAGGAGATTGTGTACTCAGGAAACTATTTGTTTGTTTATTTTTCCTTTTGCACCCATTTAGATGTTTTCCATGCCTTATCCTACCCTTAATCATTTTTAATCCTAACCTTTAGCTTACTCAAGTGAAGCATTTGAACAATCACAAGCGTCTCATACGTGGATTTGGGCAAGCATTTGTGGTTTTGTCGCTTTCTGAAATATTAGTATTGGTAAAGATTACATTATAAGAATGATTCACCCCGTAAGCCTTTATGTTGTGTCAACCCATTTTCCTTTTAGAATAGTTGCATCTATTCTCTAGTGGTGGAGAAGCCTATCCTTGCCAAGTCTATGATAGAATACTCGCCATGACTGAGCGATTGAGTGATCACCTTTAATGAACACATAGATTAGTGAGAGTATGAGTGTGATTTCATTTCCCTTTTGTGAGATGCTTGGTTTGGAATGTTCTAGCTTAGGTAAATTAAATTCATATCTTCTAAGATAACGTAGGAGGTATCTTTTTAGAAATGATTTAAAAGGTCTACTTTAGGCCAAGCAGAATTCAAGTGAGAGAACATTTGATGACATCAAATAGTTAATACTTTTATATATCAAATTCCCATGTTCATTGCCTTGTTTTATGTTATTTTATATGAATTTGATACTTAATTCGTTCATATTTGCATATTCAGGTTAATCAAGGAGAATATTAAACACATAATGTAACACCCCCATTTTTACAATATAGGAAATGATAGTAAACAGTCACGTCACGCAACCTGAGTAAATATGTTGAGTCTTAGAAAGATTGTACTCTAGAACTTTAGTTTAGAGAGTCTAATATTGTTATGAGTTTGATTGGAAAGTTTGGAATTATTGTATCACCGATGGGCTTGGCCCAATTAGCTTAGCTAAGTTCCAAATATTAACTACGAGCTACTTAACGACATATTAGAAGTGATCGATACTTTTTTGTATTTCTAACAATCTCTCCCCAAGGGAGGTCACTCCATTTTAACTAAAAACATAATCCTAAAGCCGCTTGCCGTATTTCTTGAATCTTATCTTATCATTTTGAATTTGAAGTGATCATATTGAATTTAGGCTTGAGGATTTTCCTTTAGCTTACTATGTATTGATCTTGAGCTTCTGAATCATCATCCAAACATCAATTTCTTTTCATCATCAGGTAGATCTATAGCCTCTTGTGATCTGAGACTTCAGACCGACATGCGCATACCTTTCTTTATCTCTTAAAAGCTTGTATAATCATCATTGCTTTAAATTATTTAACTTTAATACTTTGTCATTTCAAGGAAGACGTAAAGTATCAAAGTAGCAGAAGTCTTTTGAAACAAGTACTTAAGTTTTCATCATGTATGTCGGTCGGGTATGAGCATGTGGCTATGAATCTGACTCGTCTTAGACTAGCTGATGCCACCATCGGGAATACCTGCAGGTTTAGGTTAGTGATAATCAACAGATATGGACGAAAGTATCTATGTTACTTCGTCGAATACGGTTGCAATAACCACGGTTCCCCGTTAATCAATATAAATACTGCCTGTCATTAGGTAGAATTCAAAAGAATCTCCTTGACAGGGTTTCGCAGCTACACTAGCCGTTCTCATTACCAGAGCGTCTCAAAGCAGACAACGCGGTATGAGTGAATCAGTGAGTAACTGTCTCACCGATTGAATCAAAAATTGATATGAAAATCAATCAATGCGTCAATTGCTAAAGTGTTTTGCAACACATCGAGAGTTTTATGCATTTCAAAATTCGTCAACCGTCAATTCATAGTCTGGACCGAATTGATATACAGTGTCACAAGTTTGATCCGTATAGGATCTCATAAGTCACCTACCGCAGAGCTTGTTTGATGTTGGCTTTGGAAGGATTTTCATCGTCATTGTGAATACTAAGTATCACTCTGATGTTCTGGCAATATCACAAGGATAATGCGTAGGACTCTTAAGATATTTCTTGTTTTCATAGTGTATGAATGACAAGAATATTTTAAATTAGTGTCCTAGTAAGATTTATAGATGATCTCTTTTATGGCTCTAGACTCGATAGTGCACTTTGGTTTTAGTAATCAGATGCTGGAGCAGACTGCCACCATTTCAATACCAACGAACTCGGAGTGAGAGAGTTGATAGAAATGTGTTTAATCTCCGTGAGAAATGAAACAAGAGTCTTTTGAGAGACCTTGAGTGGCTAGGGAGGGTTGTGCATTGCATCACTGGGTCCATGATGACTATCTTCAATACCAGATAACAGCTTAGTGTTTTTTATAGCATATGTATTGACCCGGTTTCTGCCTAAGTGTATGGATGACTTCTTTCTTTAAACCCTTTATCCTTACATTTATTTTTCATTCTTCAACCCCTTCAATGCTTACTGTTATAACCGGTAACTTGTCTAGGGTTAATTATTATAAAATATTGTAATTTTCTATCGGAGTCTTTTGATTTTGTCAGCTTTAGTGGTAGAAAGCTGAAAAGTTAACTTCGCTTAACTATTTTATGTGAAAAGGTTACGGTTTAACCGAGTTGTGGGAAAGTCATAAGTATCGTAAGAGAATCACTTTTGATTCGTCCTTCCATTTTGGAGTGGTTATGTGGTTTTTTGGTGCTTTCCGGGAAGTTATCCCGCGATTAGCAAAATCATCACGCAGCGCGTACCGGCACGACAGTGAATTTGAAAAGGTGTTTTATAAAGTTTTGTGTGAAATGAATAGACATAATTAATGAAGGATTTTATAAGTTGGTGAAACGTTGGATAAAACGTAAATCGTTGAGGTGTGATTTGGAGGTTGTTAGTAAAACGGGCGTTTTTGTGAAATTCGGTAAAAGACTGTAACGGTCGTTAAAGTGAAAACTTTGGGCAAGTCAAGAGTGTCAGGTGGTATTTTTGAAAGATGGAACACTTTTAAAAATGATGGGAAATGGTTGATTTTAAACAAAAATTCGTGTTTTTGGTCCTGACGCGACTGGTAACGTTTTAAATGAATTTTTGAAGGGATTTAAATTGCAAGAGTGTCATGTAAATAACCTAGGTTAATGGAAAAGTGATTTTAAACGCAATAAAAATACTAACTAAACCCGAGTAACATTTTAATTTAGCGAGATTTGAGTTTTTAGAGAACCCGACAATAAAAATATAAGTTTAAGAGCTCCTTAGATGCTTGGACGAGTAAGGGACAAAGAGAGGGAACACAAAGGCTTATTTTTAGCTAGTTGGTTTATTGTTTGTACATAAGGTTTTGGCACCACTAGAAACATTCACTTTGCATGTTTTCCTAAATCAAAAAAATTCATCTCTCTTATTTCGGACATGCAACCAAAGGGACCAAGTCACATAAATTTTGTAAGAATTTAGCAAGAACACGGGTTAATAATCAATAGTGGGTTGGTGTTAGATAGTTACGGGTTGTAGAAAACGATTTGGGTTTATTTCTTCGCGTCAAAAACCAAACCAAGAACATCAAGATTGTAAGTTTTTCTAAATTTTGTTTTAAGTTGTACTTTTATGGTTCTTATAGTGTCTTAATGCTAGTTGTACAAGTTGATCGTCGTGAAAATCAAAATTTGAAAACAAAACAAATTTTTTAAGGGGGTGTTTGCTTGCGTCGGGTACAAAAAAGAAGAAACAAGGAATGATCATTTTTATATTTTGGTTGTGGTTGTAACTTTACCTTTGAGATAAATGCTAATTTGGGGCTTATTTTTGAAACTTGCTTAAAAATAAGCTCATTTAGGGCTTATTTGTTTTCTTTTGGGCTTGTGGTCTCGGCGAAAGAAAGAAAGGAGGAAAAGAAATGTTGGGCTTGGCCCATTTGATTTTTCGGCTTATATAGAGCTTATTCGAGCTTATGGCTTATTAGTTTGAGCTTATGATTGGTTTTGGCTTATATTCGAGCTTATAGCCTATATTGATTTCGGCTTATATAATTTTGGCTTATTTGGTTTTTACTTATTCGGTTTATGGCTTATTTGGTTCGAGCTTATAGCTTATTTTGGTTCGGCTTATATTTTGAGCTTATAGCTTAATTGATTTTGAGCTTATTTAGCTTCGACTTATTTGGGTATAGCTTATATTGGTTTTTGGCTCATATTTGGTTCGAGCTTATCTTGACTTATGGTTTAATTTGTTTCGGCTTATATATTGGGTTTATAGCTTATTGGGTTTCAGCTTATACATTGGGCTTAAAGCTTAATTGATTCGACTTATATTTTTGGGTTTATTTCTTAATCGGTTCGGCCTGTATTTTTAGGCTTATAGCTTATTGGGTTTCGACTTATATTTTGGACTTATGGCTTAAAGGGTGTTAGCACTAAAATATGGTGACTAATCCGGAATTACATTTATCATTTATAGTCGGGTTGGGTTAGTTTAGCTAGTTGATGTCGGGACTATAAATACCCCCCTCCATACTTCCATGGAGGGGTAGAAGTTCACACTTGTAAAAGTGTGTGTGTGTGTGTGTATGTGTGTGTGTGTTTCTCTTTTCTCTCAACAACACATACAACTTCCCATCTTATCTCTTTTCTCTCTAATAATATGGCTACACATCTTTTCCATTTTACCATACCTCCGGATCCGTTGTTATAAGGGTGAATCTAATGTTATCAATTGGCACCAGAGCATAGGGGGAATTCGTGTTGGTAAGCCACTGATTTTTCATGTTTAGATCGTGATTTTCTAGTTACTTTTTGTTCTTGGTTCAAAAAGTCAAACCCAGATTTTTGTGCTTAGATGTTTTATTTTAATAGTTTTAAGCAAGATCAATGCATACGGTAAACTAGCTGTGCTAGAAAAATCAGGTACAAGGTCAAAAAGGGTGTCTTTTTGGTGATTTTGTTAGAAAAGGACTTTTTGCTCGAAGTTTGACTTTCTGTATGACTTGCAGAAATATGCAGGTTTGAATAAGCGGAAATATGTAATCCAAGCAGAATATTTAATCCAATAGGAATGATTAATCCAAAGAGAATATGTAATCCAATAGGAATATGCATGCAATCAAGCGAAATATGGATGCATCAAGCGAAATATGCAACATTCAAGCGAAATATACAACATTCAAGCGAAATATGCATGCAGTCAAGCGAAATATGCAATATCCAAGCGAAATATGTCACAGCTCAAGCGAAATATGAAATTTCCAAGCGAAATATGTCACTGCAAAGCGAAATATATCAGTGCTAAGCAAAATGTGACATTTTCAAGCGAAATGTGAATTTTATCAAGCGAAAAATGCAATTGTTTCAATTTTTTCAATTTTGGTGATTCACTTTCAATACAAACATCAACCATAACAACCTACCACACACAAACAAAAACACTTAATCCCAAAACGATCCTGAAAAGATTCACTTAAATGACAAAAAGCCTAGAGATTCAGATTACGATGACAAGTGATCACGGAGTTGATTTGGTATCCTTATTTGCAATTGAAGTTGAATCACACGGCGTCTGACTTATTTCATCATCAGACGTTCTTCATTCTATCGATTGATGGACATGATTGAACGTATACAATTATATTAAACATTGGATTATCCTCGTTTCCGAAGTCAAGGGGGTGGTTGGATGAAGACCTAGATAACTATCATTTAAAAGAGTTACGTTGTAGTACTCAGTGTCATACGCAGATGTCGATGTGGATAATTTCAAGAGGTGTTGTACTTCTTATACTTTTGAAGTTGGGTATAAGGTACTTAGAGATTTACTTTTGCACTGTTCTTCAATCAACAGTAGTGCAAGATTAAGTAACAAATTTAAGGGATTTTACTTCAGTTTCAAGTTTGGTATATCAGGTTTACTTTACCAAGTGGTCATGACAATAGCCGATAGAAACGATGTGGTAAGTTAAGCCAGAAATTAAAGGTTGAGATGGTAATCAGCACTTCTCGGTAGTATTTTTAAGCTATCCCAAGACAAACGAATCTTCACAGTCCTAAGCAAAAATTTCAAAGTTCTTCAACGACATTCATATACAAGATCTTGATTATACCAATTGGTTCTTGATTCTTTCTCATCTCCTCTAACGGATTGTGGCAGTCAAGAGGGTTTTATAGATTCTTTGTGTATCAAGATTGTCTTATGACAGAAACTTTCTTGAGCAATGATGGACGTACACGACAATGATGCTTCCGAGAGTTCGCAACCATCATGGGGGAAAATCTGTACATCCGGGACTTAGTTGACTTTGATGGTACCATGTTAACTTCCAGGGGGAAGTAGTGTATACTACTTCACTTAGAATGGTTTGTGAAGTATTCTGCAAACGTGAGAAGAACAGTTGCTGATTTCTCACATGCACCCCCGAACGAATATTCACCAAGCCCTAATGAAAAGAAGCAGTGGTCGTTGGTGTGGTTTGACTTCTACGAAATTCCGCTGTGCACTTTGATGACAAATAGAAGATTGTTCAAGCTACATAAATGTTTTAGAATTTGCTCAAGATATGGATGTTGGTTTGGGGGGAAGCTGATTTCCGAAACTTTGCCAAAAAGGAGTCTATGAAGAAAGCTTTTTAAGACATGCTACATGGATTAGGGGGAAGTTAATCCAACTCATGTGTACTATAATGGTTCCTATACAAGTAAAGACACTTAAGATCCAAGCTGGTGTACAAGTTTCAAGACTAAGAGAACTCAGAAGACATCTTCAGCTTTGGAAGCGCTTTGGAAGACTTTATTTGTGTTGTATTTGTACCTGATAGGAACATTGTAAGTAATTATGTATGTCCGTAAATTGGGGGAAGATTGTTAGCCTTAAAATATGGTGACTAATCCAGAATTACATTTATCATTTATAGTCGGGTTGGGTTAGTTTAGCTAGTCAATGTCGGGACTATAAATACCCCCTCCGTACTTCCATAGAGGGGTAGAAGTTC
The DNA here is from genome assembly GCA_026074375.1 of Tanacetum coccineum. Lineage (NCBI taxonomy): Eukaryota > Viridiplantae > Streptophyta > Magnoliopsida > Asterales > Asteraceae > Tanacetum > Tanacetum coccineum. The sequence goes on along the minus strand of BQNB010007007.1, from coordinate 81,368 downwards.
ACACTTGTAAAAGTATGTGTGTGTGTGTTTCTCTTTTCTCTCAACAACACACACAACTTCACATCTTATCTCTTTTCTCTCTAATAATATGGCTACACATCTTTTCCATTTTACCATACCTCCGGATCCGTTGTTATAAGGGTGAATCTAATGTTATCAGGAAGGGCTCGTGAACTATAGAAACGGGTTCTACAAAACAAGAAGGGAACTATTGTCATACTTGATGATGTTTGGAAACATATTGACTTGAAGAGTATTGGAATTCCATTTGAAAACAAATACAATAACTGCAAAGTAATTTTGACGTCACGGGGCAAAGATGCATGTGAAGCAATGG